>PVLA01005008.1:0-158781 GCA_004027455.1 Hydrochoerus hydrochaeris | reverse complement strand
GGGGGGGGGGCGGGAGGGATGCTTGGTTGCTTAGAATTGCCCAGGCTTGGGTTGCACTTGTGATCTTCCCACCTCGGCCTCCCAGAGTCCGCGGGTTACAGACATGTACCACCACGCCCAGTTTGCTATTAATTTTGAATAGGAATTTTACTAGTAAACGGTTTTACGGTGGTGTGTGATGTAATTACTGAAATGTGATCTAACAGATACCTTTCATTACCTTTTTTAAAACTGTGTTTTTAACATCTGGATAGGCTAGCAGTGGCTTATTAGTTCTAGCATCAGTGTTTCTCACTTAGGGATTATTTTGCCCTCCACCCCGCCCCTGCTACCTTTAGACACAACATGGAGCTCCATGGTCATCACATTCCCTAGATTCATCTCCCGTGGCCATTACTTTGTACACCATGAATGTAATAAATTTCCCTGTGGTTTTTCTCATTGTAAAATGAGAATATTGATGTGGACTGGTCCTCTCGATGTTGTGAGGATTAAGTGAGACAGTACTTATAAAGCCCTAAATCAACACATGTCAACACTTTTTCTGTCATTATAGCACAGTGGTTAACAACTTTGTGTAGAGTAGCCATCGGGTATGGTTGCTTCTCATACTTCTAGTGCCTTCCCTGCAAAATGGAGGTATTATCCACTGAGCAGAGATTATGGACATGCTTTGGACACTGCCTCTCACTGACTATTATCTTTCAGGTTTAAGTTAAGCTCCTGTGCCTTAGGTACTACATAGGCCAGTGGGAACTACTTGACATTGGACAGACAAGAAAGGACTATCTGGAAGTGGCTGAAATAATATATGATGTGAGAAGGCCCTAAACTGAGGCGATTGAGGAAAAGAAGTAGTAAGGTATATTAACAAACCAAGGGAGGGTCCACTGGCACACACCTGTGATCCCAGGGAGGCTGAGGCAGGAGGAGCAAGGTGAGTTCAAGGCCAGCCTGAATTACATAGGAATTACCCGGTCTGAAAAAACAAAAACATACAAACCATTAGAATGATTCCTACAATTAATGTCTCTTATGTACCCAGGGGACCCAAGGTGGCCAGTAGTGACAGTGAAAGTCAACTTGAGCATCTTGTGTCTTAGGGGAGACCAAGGACCAAATGTTATTCATTCCCCACAAGTGGGTTCCCATGCATGGTAAAGGGGTAGGAAAAAGAAGTGTAGTACAAAAAAGGAAGAGGAGGAGGAGAAATAATGTAGTTAGGACAAGGGAACCACAAGTTGATCCCCTGAGCACATGTTTCAGAACTACTATTGGTAAGCAAATTTTTGAGGTAATGTTTTAACTAGACAGTTCTTAGGACTGACAGAATACAAAAGCAATTAAATAAGGTATCTTGGAGTGACACTTGGTGGTGCCTTTTTTCCATAGGCCAGGGCCAAAGTTCTGTTGACTCAAATGGAAAGCTAGCTAAGGCTCAGGAGAAAGCAAAAGGTCATTCATTCCCCCTGCAGTCCATGACTGATGAACTGAGTGATGAAGCCACCCCACGCCCTCACTCTTGCCTTTCCCATCTGTCTCTCCCCTCTCCACATCACTCCCCCAAATGATGATTTTCAAAGGGCTGGTGGGGCAGCTCACGTGATTCCAATTTTAGTGAGACAAGCAAGAACCAGGCCTACAGTCCGGAACAGTGACTTGCTTTGCCAGGAGACAGAAGGACATAGAGTCAACAGGGCAGCCTGGGAAACCATACCTGTCTGTGTGCTCACACGGATGCTTTTATCTTGGCAGAATCGAGCTGTTTCTGGTAGCCGCAGTCTGTGGTTCATAATGGTCTGCTGGCGAATGAAAGTCTGACTGTAGCATCAGGGAGGCAGTTGAGAGTCTGCATGAATAGTGTACCCAGGATGAGTTACATCAACGTCAGATGTCTGGAAGTTGAGGCTTGCCAGTGTAAGGCTTTATGAAGATCACAACAGTTTTTGACACAATTTCCTTGATTATTTAAATGGTAGTCCCTTAGTCTGTTCTCTGCTATTAGTAGCTTGTTCTTTTTGGGGGGGTTGGGACAAGGTCTGCTCTGCAGTGCAGGCTACCCTTGAACTCTCTTATATAGCCCAGGCTAGCCTCAAACTTATAACAGTCCTCCTGCTCAGCCTCGTGACTGCTGACATTACAGGCATGTACCACCCTGCCTGGCCCTAGTTTGTTCTTGACCCTCCCTCCAGTATATATATATATATTTTTTAAATAGAGGAATTCTCTGTGCTTCATATTCCAAAATGTACTTTTTTCTGTATGGTCTGCAGATTCTGTATGGTCTCCAATATGGCAATTACTGAAGTTGTATATTAAGCATAGAATCATGAATACAAGTACATCCATCCTAGCATTAAAATGAAACATAAAAAAATAAATATGAGCCAGGTGTGATGCCACATGCCTATAATCCCAGTACTCTGGAAAGGTGAGGCAGGAGGATCACAAATTCAATCCCAGCCCAAGCCATTTAGTGATTGGCAAAACTGTCTCAAAATAAAATTAACCTGGCATGGTGGCACACACCTGTAATCCCAGCACTCTGAGAAGCTGAGATAAGAGATTGCAAATTCAAGCCCAGCCTGGGCAATTTAGTAACTTAGAACCTGTCTCAGAAATTAAAAAGGGGCAGGGGATGTGGCTTGGTGGTAGAGTTCTTGCCTTGCATGCACAAGTAACTGGGTTTGATCCCCAGCTCTCCACACACAAGTAAAATTTTAAAAAGGGCTGGGGATACAGTTAGGCATGAAGGCCTTAGGTTTAGTCCCCACTACCAAAAAACCAAAAGAGAAAAAAAAAATAGAAGCATGATTTGAGTACCTTTCAGTAGAAAGCTATGAAATACAGGGTTTGTTTTATTTTGGGGATTTTTGTTTTGTTCTGTTGTGACACTGGGGATTGAACCCAGGGCCTTCACATGGAGCTACACCCTCAGCCCTTTTAAGGTTGGTTTGGTTTGTTGGTTGGTTGGTTTGATTTGGTTTGATTTTTAATTATTAGGAGGCAAGGTCCTGATAAACAGCTAAATTGCTCAGGCTGGGGTCAAACTTTTGATCTTCCTTGGGCCCAGAATGCAGGGTTGTAGGCATGTATTATAACACCAAGCTGGATTTTTCTGATCAGACTGAATTACTGGAGTTGGTTAAAGAGCTGCTGGGGTCTCAGTAAATACTCTGCTTTACAATTTCATTCACAAGGCCCCTACAAGGCAGTCATTGCACTGGGCTTACAAATGTAGATTTTCAAAGGCCTCACATATCATTCATGCCAGCTACTTAGAAGGCTGAGTCAGGAGACAAAAGTTGGAGGGCAGTTTGGGCAATTTAGCAAGACCATGTCTGCAAACAACATTTAAAATAAGGGCTGAGCCACGGCCCCACAGTAGAGGCCCTGCCTAGCATATACAAAGCCCTGAGTTCAATATACTTTAACCTTCAGTAGAACTAGAATATTTCTAGGTACTTTTTGTTTCAATATTTGTCAACCTTGTCTTTCTTACATTTATCAAATCAAGGAAGTGATTAAAGAGCATGTTTATTTTATTCTCTTGTTTTTAATCTGACAGCCTATGAAAGAATTTACCTCCTCAGGAGCTTTTCATTACAGACATGTATACCTCAGGAGAGAAAGAAAGTGCTCAAGATTATCCCAGCTTTGGGGGTGAGGGGAATAGCTCAGCGGGCCATACCTGCCTGGTAAATGCAAGGTTCTGAGTTTGATTCCTGGTATCCATGCACACAAAAAAATTATCCCAGTTTTACACATGAATAATCCAGTGATTCCAAAAACTGGGGTTACATGACTAAAGTGTAGTAAAGCCAGGATTTGAACCAGATTATCTGATTCATGACAACAAGAAAATGATCCCTGGCACTTGGTGCCAGTGTGGTAGCCAGCATTTGGGAGGCTGAGGCAAGAGGATCTTTGCTAGTTCAAGGCCAGCCTGGGATACACAGTGCAATCCTGTCTCAACAAACAAAGAAACTAAATATACCTAAGTACATATCCTTAAAGAAATAAATAAGCAAAAGCCACACACAGTGGTACATTACAATCCTAGCACTCTGGGAGGATCAAAAGTTCAAGCTCACTTTCAACTCAGCAAGTTTAATGAGACTCTATCCCCAAGTAAATAAAAGGGGTAAATCTATAACTCTGCAAACACCCCGGCTTCAGTTTCCAGTACCAGAAAAAAAATAATAATAAATAAATAAAAGCAAAAATTTTGACAACAACAAAGAGGAATTGATAAATGTACCACTATAGTAGAAATGCTAGCATTTCTCAATGTATATATCTTACAAGCAAAAATCAATAGCACTCAACCAAGAATTTATGCCCTTCAAATACGCGTGTAATTGATGTAAATTCACATTTAAATCCATGTAGTAATCCTCAAGAGAGTCCAGATGATATTATATAGGCCACATGCTTTTTATTGGTTTAGTTTGGCATGGCTTGTAAAGAGCATTTCACATCTCTCTGTGTTGCTGGTTTTAAGAATGTCACACCCCTGAGCCATCTGGTGCCACATGGTTTGCGACAGCACTCTCCAGTGGCATTTGGCAGGCTGAGTATTGGGCAACCTAGCAATTTGGCAAGACCCTGTCTCAAAAGAAGGAATTTAAAAAAGGTCTGGGGATGTAGCTCCAGTGCAAAGGCCCTGAGTTCAATCCCCACAAAAGCAAACAAAAACCAAAAACACTTAAATGGTGAACTTTGTTGCCTATGCACTCCCATGTATTTTAATCAAATTATTATTTCATATGCTGTTTTTTTTTTTTTTTGGTACCAGGGTTTGAACTCAGGACCTCACACTTCCCAGGCAGGCACTTACACTGCTGAGCTAAATCCCTGATCCCTTATATGCATTTTAAATTTATACTAGAAGTACATTAAAATGATTACATGGACAATAAAAAATTTAAAAAATGATTACTAGAATAAGAAAAAATGTCACAAATGTGGTATTTACACTCATTAGAGTACTACTCAGCCATAAAGAAGGATAAACTTGAAACCATAATACTTCATGAAATAAGTCAGACACATGGGCTTATATATCCTCTTATATGAAAAACCTAAAGTATAAATAAATTAAAGAGCAAGATAAAAGACAGATAACAGAACATAGGAAGATAGATCTTTTGCAAATGAGGTCAAGAAATGGAGAGAGGAGGGATGAAGAGGGGGTAAAAAGAATTAAGATGTGTTCCACACAGGAAACAACTGCCCACAACAGATGTCACCATTATGTCTGCAAACATGGTCCGCAGCCATTCCACCCTGAATGCAGCCAAGCTCACCTGTATTGCAAACACACACTAGAAAAAATTACACTCAAAAAGCAATGTCACAGGATAAAATGGCCTTTCTAGCTGCACATGGTGGCACACTCCTGCAATCCTAGCACTTGGGAGGCTGAGGCAAGAGGACTTCCATGAGTTTGAGGCCACATTAGGCTGCAAGTTCTCTGTGTCAGTCCATTTGCTGTTGGCAATTCAAGAGTAGAGCAGCAGCATCTTCATGAGTCTGGCAGATGCCCCTTTGCTACACTGTGATGCAGAGAGCATGATGGGAGCATGTCTAGGGCAGGTGAGACTGTAAACCAGAGAGGGGTGCAGAGACCAAGCTTGCTCTCCTCCCCGCCAATACAAGATCTTGCTGTGTGGTGGAGGCTTGGCTTGAACTGACACTCCTCCTGCCTCGGCCCCTCAGGTGCTGAGATTATAGGTATGTATCACCATGCCTGGCCTCTACCCTTGTATTCGTGTGTGTGTGTGTGTGTGTGTGTGTGTGTGTGGCACTAGGGAAGCCAGTGCCTTTGTACTGGCTACATTCTCAGCCCCTTTTTTATTTCTATTTTCTTTGTTTGTTTGTTTTGAGAAAGGGCCTTGCTATGAAGTTCAGGCTGGCCTCAAGCTCACTTTGTAAACCAGGCTGGTTTTGAACTCAAAATGATCCTCCTGCCTCAGCCTCCAGAGTGCTGGGATTACAGGTGTGCACCACCACACCTGGTTTTTATTTCCATTTTCATTTTGAAACAAGGTTTTGTTAAATGCCTCAGGCTGAGCCCAGATTTGCAATCCTCCTGCCTCAGCCTTCCAGAGTACAGGGATTATAGTTATGTGCCACCATTACCTGCATGTGAATTTTTTTTTAGGTTGGAGTCTTGCTGTGTTGCCCAGACTGGTTTTGAGTTCAAATGATCCACCTACCTCAGCCAAGACCTTGTTTGTTTTGTTTTGTTTCATTCTGTTCTGTTTTTTGAATGCTTATAGGTCCTCGAACAAATCCCCCATGAATACCAAGGGATAACAGTATGTGTGTGGATATGATAGTTTTTATTAGATGAGACAGTCCTCAAAGAGGGCACTCAGCTGGCAGCAATCGCAGCTCAGTGAACAAATCCTTTATTCAGGAAGGGAGTGTGGGTGGCATAGCTCAGCACCCACACAGTACACCTGCCACCCTTGGGTCTACTTACCAGAGATCCTGGGAGCAGCTCCTGGGGTTTCATATTCCTCTCTTCCCAGGGGACACAGGACAGGAAGACATGTGTAATGGCCTTGGGGCTGCAGCTGCTCCTGGGGTCGAACAGTCTCTCCCTCATTTCATCCCTCCACTGTGCACCCTGGCTTCTCCTCACTCCCAGATAATGTCTCTGCCATCCCTGGTGCCTCACTGGGTAGGACAACTACTGTCACTCCTGGGATACTGAGCTTTGGGTAATCGGACACTCACCAGACTGAGTTCACTATTCTTGTCCACTTACTGAGTACAAGGTATAAATTTAACAATTTAGATCAAATTCATTTTGAAAAGAAATTACAAAAGCACACTTAAGAAGAAATAGATGACATAAAATAATCACATATACATTAAGGCAATAGACATTGTAGTTTAAAAAAAAAAGTGCTTCTCAAGACAGGTGTGGTGGTACATGCCTGCGGTACCCACACTGTGAGAGACTGAGGCAGAAGGACTCAAGCCCACCATCAGCAACTTAGAGAGACCTAGTCGAGAAAGAGAGCGAGAGAGATCAGAAATGTAGCCCAGTGCAAAGTCCTGGTTCAGTGAGGGTGAAAGGAGTTTTACTAAATAATTCTACCAAACATTTAAACAAGAAATACTACTATTTGCCATGAACTGGGGAAAAAACCGGGGGGACTATTTCCCAACACATCCTTGAGGTCAGCACTATGTGGATTCCAAAACAGATACACAAGAAAAGAAAAACTACACTGAGCCTTTTTTTTTTTTTTTTTTTTTTTTTTGTACCAGGGATCAAACTCTGTGCTGGCCAGACAGGTACTTACACCACTGAGCTAAATCCCTGGCTGGCCCTATTTTTTAAGCCTATTTAAAATTAGCTTTATATCACGAACCTTATGTTCAAGTCTGTACAGGCCAACTTTCCTGTTGTGGGAACAAAATATTGGACACTTGCAATTTAAAGGAGGAGAGATTTAATTTGGCTTATAGTCTCAGGTGTTTCAGTCCATGGTAAGCTGGCTCCAAGGCACAACGTCATAGCAGAGACGCTGGCCAAGGAAAACTGCTCTATCCATGGAGTCCAGGAAGCGGAGAACAGGAAAGCGTGCCAGAGAGGAAGAGGCCAGGAACCAAATCCCGTAGTACACTTGCCAAGGTTTCACCTCTGCCTCCTAACCAGACACACCCAGAAGTATACTTTATAAATCGGGAGGTGTCTCGAGCCAGTCAGATCAACAGGGTTACCCATCATGCTGTGTGTAGTGGTGTCTATATGTGATTCCAGTATTTGGTTCACTGAAGCAGAGAGTTGAGAATTTGAGGCCATCCTGGGCAACATAGCAAAACCTACTCTCAAAAAACCAAAACAAAATAAAGATGAACTATCATAAAGCTTTGATGTACAGACAAAAGATCTAGCTTCTAAATATAATAGTCATTTTAGACTACCTCCCCAAATGAGGTTACAATTCATATGTTCTAGAAATTTATACTTTGACATTAAATATACAGACAATCATTTTTCTTGTTTCTATTTACTTCAATGTCTACTTTTCTTAGGGTGGATGGTTCTGAATATTATAAAATAACTGGTGAACTGAAATTCCCTCCCTGTGGTTGAGGGTGTCACTTTTGTTTCGGCACAGGGGATTGAACCCAGGGCCTTCACGCTGAGCGACAGCTCCAGCCCTATGTGTGTATGTTAATTAGACAGGGTCTCAATAAATCACTAAGTTGCCTAGGCTGGACTCAAACTTGGAATTCTCTTTCTTTCTTTTTTGTTTTTATCTTAGAGACAGTCTTGCCATGTCATTCAGGCTGGCCCTGCATGCACTATGAGGCCCAGGTTGGCCTCTTGACTCACCACCACCCTCCTGCCTCAGCTTCCCACGTGCTAGGGTTACAGATATGTGCCACAGCACCCAGCCCCCTGTTTGTGTATGAGTGATTGACAATTTTTCCTTTCTCTCTAAAGCTAAGCAAGGCTGCTTCCTCTACCTTCTTTCATACATTTAAGGTGACACAGCTTTTCAAGCAAGTGGAAAAGTATAGGTTAGGATGACAAAGTTCTCACACTCTTTATTTTGGGGGCCATAAACTTATGTTTATTTTCTCCTAAATCACAAACTGTGATTGTTATAGCACTTATTGCAGGTCCTACTTCTTTCTTAAAAAATAAATTTCTCTAGGCAATTTTAATAATGAGAATGCAATGTATTACCCTTGAAAAAAATAAAATCTATCACTATTCCTCATAAACATAAATACAAACACTTTTGAACAAAATTTTGGTGAATTCACAATACTTTATAAGAGGTTATCACCAACTTAGTTTTATCCCATAAATGCAGTATTGGCTTAACAGTCAAAACACTTGCTGGACATGACGGCACATGCCTGTAATCCCAGCACTTGGGTGGCTGAGGCAGGAAGATTGCCATGAATTTGAGGCTAGCCTGAACTACATAGTGAGATTCTTTCTCAAAAATTTGTTTTTCAAAAAAAATTTATTAAATGTTTAAAAAATTAACACAAAATGGATGCATAGCCTAAAGTGTTAGCCATAAACTATAAAACCTTAGAAGAAACCAGGTGTGGTGACACACATCTGCATTTCCAGAACTCTGGAAGGCTGAAGCAGGAGAGCTGCAAGTTAAAGCCCAGCTGGGCAATTCAGCAAGACCCTGTCTCACAATTAAACAATTTAAAAGGTCTGGGGATGTAGCTCTGGGTGAAGAACTTGGGTTCAACCCTGTCTCACAATTAAACAATTTAAAAGGTCTGGGGATGTAGCTCTGGGTGAAGAACTTGGGTTCAACCCCCAGTCCTGGGTGGACAAAAAAATCTTAGAAGAAACTGTCTTATCAGTAGTTACTTTATGGGGCCATATACCTGACACCCACAAATTAAAGGAGAAGTTTCTTTTGGCTCCCAGTTTGTAGAGGTTTCAGTCCTAAATTAGAGGGTTTTAAGGCAGGGTAGCATGGTAAAGGGACATCACAGAGGAGATACAGTACATGTCATGTCAGCAAGAAGTAGACAGAAATCAAGGGAGAAGGAGGGACACAGACCCACTGGGCCACGCCCACACTGACCACCTCTTCCCAGCAGGTTTCACTTCCCAACATCTCACCCAGCTATAAACCTATCAGAGGACAAGTCTAATGATGAGCATCACACACCAAGATCCACTCACACCCCCAAACCCCACCTATGAATGCATACACACAACCACTAAGAAAATCTTCACATTGGATTTGACAATGATGTTTTGTTAGTTTCTTTTTTTGATATGACACTAGAAAATACAAGCAGTAAAAGAACAAATAGACAAATTTGATTCCGGGAAAATTAGGAAGTTTTATGCATCAAACAACATTATTTTATTTGTTTATTGATTGATGGTCCTTTTAAGACAGGGTTTTGCTCTGCAGTTCAGGTTGGCCTTGGATTCATTTTGTAGTCCAGGATGGCCTCAAATTCTCAGTGAGCCTCCTGCCTCAGCCTCCCAAGTGCCAGGATTGCAGGCATGTACCACATGCCCACTGAAACATTCTCAAAAGAATAAAAAGGCAACAAATGGAAAGGAAAGGAAAAACATTTGCAAATCATATATCTGGTAAAAGATTAACATCTACAATACATATACAAGACATAGGAAACCTCTAAAACTCAAAAAAATATACATAACTGATTCAAATATGGACAAAAGACTTGAGTAGACATTTCTCCAAGGAGGATAAACAAATAGTCAATAAGTATATTAACAAATAGTCAATAAGTATATTAACGATGTCCAAACACTACTAATGACTGAAGAGATGAAAATCAAAGTTACAGTGAGACAGTCTCACATCCAGGAGGCTGCTGTTGTGGTCTAAATGTTGACATCTCCCCTAAATGCTGGAACCTAACAGCCAGCGGAGGAGGAGTCTGGGAGATGAGCTAGCCTGGAAGTCACTGTCAGCATGGCAGGTAAGACTAAGTGCCTCTCCCATCTGGGGGAGCTGAGGGAGAGATTGTGGATAAGCCCAACACTGAATAAGGAAGAGTTACTTGCCTGTGAAAAAAGCAAAACCAAAAAAAACAGCAGGTGTTGAGTGTGTTTAAATAGTGACCACTGGACCCATGGGCGAATTTGGTAGTCACTTTGGGACCATACTAAAAGCCAAGAGAAATATTCCCTCCTGTCCTCCAGAGAACGAAAGCTGGGGCCAGCTGTTTTTCCCGCTAGGTTATGAATCTCACAGGGTGTGGACAGGGGCTCTCAGTATGGAACAGCAGCTAGACGATGCAGGGTCCGACATGAAAAACTGCCGAGAGCCAAAGTTATTTGTTTATTTTTACTACTGCGTGAGGCAGTTCTTACTTGTCAAATTAACATATCCACTTCTTGACAACTCATCACACCCCCTGAAACCATACTTAATCTCCAAATACAACAGCAAGTTCACAATCATACCTAACACGATACAACTATTCTGTGTACAAGAGAAATGCACAATTCCCTTCCCCAGAATAGGAGGCAAATTTCTCCTTTAGGTGACACTTACTCTTCCTCTGACATTCCATAGGTTAAACATTATAATATATTGCCAGGCATGGCGGCGCAGACCTGTAACCCCAACACTTGGGAGGCTGAGGCAGGAGGATTTCTGGGACTACAAGGCTAGTCTGGGCTACATAGTGAGTTCAAGGCCCACCTGAACTATATAAGGAAACCCTCTGTCTCAAAAAAATTATAATATAGATTTAACAATACTTAAGAGCTCATATAAAGTCTATGGATATTCATTATAAAGAAAGAAAACAAAGATGCCCATTTGATGTATATTAACAGGAAAGAAGTTGTCCTGATAATTGCAATCCTCAATTCTGTAATGCATCACCTGGTTGTCGCTTGTATTCATAACTACCTTCAGCTATATTCCCTTGACCTTCAACAAGCACTTCAGCAAGTCCTGGTTTTGTTCCTGGTGGGTTAACACCTTCACTGCCAAGAGTTCTGAACCATTTGTCATCCTGTGGTCAGTTTTAAACCTCTGCTGGCCTGGTCTGCCTGCTGCCACGTTTCGAATGGTTTACACTGTGATGTAATAGCACAGCTACCCCCGGGAAGAGCCTTCCTCTGCCCTGGAATACATTTGCTCAGATTTGGTTCAGTTATGTTTTTAATTTAGTCCTTTGCAAATCTGTGAAGAATAAATGAACCCAGTGATGATTCAGAGTCGGGCTCCTTGGTGGAGTGAGGATAGCTTTTTCTCTCCAAGTCCACTTAACCAACACTGGTCAGTTTGGGGCATCATGGTTGAACACTGTCACAGTATAACTTTCAAAAATTTGAAAACATGATTCACACAAATGTATGAACAATGTGTGAAAGATGCGTTAAATTGTTAAGATGGTAAAGATAGTTCAAAGAACTCTGTGTTCACAGATATTTAAGAAGGAATGGGGGGGGAAGAATAGTAGAATATTAAAGTGCTAGATTAGATATAAAACTAGTTCATTTCCTATGGTGCAATAAAACCTTATCCTTTGGGGTTAAGAGACCATGCCCTTAGTTGATAATAGAAACTGGAACAAAGCCACATTCCCACAACCTTAGATTATTAAGTCATTCTTCTTTCCCTCATCCAACCCCTCCCGCTTTGAGACAGGATTTCACTGTGCAGTTCAGACTGGTCTTGAACTCATTTTGTAGCCCCGTCTGGCTTCAAACTTACAGTGATCCCCCTGCCTCAGCCTCCTTACTGCTGGAATTACAGGCGTACACCACTGTGCCCACTTTCCTTTCTTTTTTAAAAATGGTTCTTACTGTGTTGCCCACACTGGTCTCAAACTCCTAAGTGATCAAGTGATTTTCCTGCTTCAGCCTCCCAAGTACTGAGATTGTAGATGTGTGCTACCTTGCCCAGATAAAATAGTTTTTGGTGGTTTTTTTTTTTTTTTTTTGAGATAGGGCCTTGCTATGTAGGTCAGATGGGGGCTTTGAACTCACTATATAGGCAAGGCTGGCCTTGAACTTGCAGTGATCCTCCTGCCTCAGGCTCCCAAATGCTGGAATTCTAGGCATGTGCTAACATGCCCAGCCTAAAATAATTTCCCTCCCCTCCCCTCCCCTCTTCTTTTCTTTTTTCTTTTCTTTTCTGTACCAGAAATTGAACTTGGAACCTCACATTTGCTAGGCAGGCACTGTGCTGCTGAGCTATGTCCCTGGCCCCCAGACCAATATTTCTTAACAACACCTTTGTATTTCTGCAGCAAGCCATCTGAGGCCTGAGCCCCGGCTGCCTGTCCAGCATGCCTTAGTAAGTCTAACTGCCTTCCACACCCTTTCCACGAGTGTCACACTCTTCTGCCTCTCACAACACCCCCCCCCCGCTTTTCCCACCCAAGAACCTATGGCTCTTCGCTGCCTGAGGTCAAGGTGCCACTTACCCTCACGGGCAAACGTACCGCAGCCTCTGCGGTGGAGTCAGGCTGAAAGGAAATGCATCACCCTTGGTCACTGTTCCAAATTCCTAAGTACCAAGCTTCCTTGCCATATGAAAAAAAGAGCTGGTTTCTTGGGATTTCACTATTTTATTACTAGGGGCCTCTCTAGAGACAGCCAAGGGGAAAGTAAGTACTCGGCCGGGCGGCACCGGCCCTGATTAATTGGATTCGGCTGCTTGGGCACACCTGCACAAAAGCTTGCAGGTGAAATGCACATTTTTGTTGCACCAGCCTAATTTAACAGCCCCAAGAGACATTTTCTGAAGTTGCTGGAAAATTCTCAACCTCAGGTTGAGACTTAAAACTATTAACTGTAAGCATTGACTAAATTTTTGATGCAAAAAGTCACAAAAACTTGGAAGTTGGGCCACAAAATAGAAGGGTGATAGACCACTAACTCTGGCAGTTAGTGTGTTATTGTCATTGTAATTCTTCAAAATTGTGTTAAGATAAATGAAATCTTTTGGCTTTCAGTAATTAAGGTGCCCTGAGACAATACTACTTCATAGATTTGGGTTTCTTGAGTTCCATAACTGAGTGACCTTACAGATTGGTTTTGATTTTTTTTTAATAGTACTGAGGATTGAACCCAGTACCTATGAATATGCTAGGCAAGCACACTATCACCAAGCTACATCCCTACCTCTTCTTATTTTATTTGGAGACAGAGTCTCACTAAGTTGCCCAGGTTGGCCTTGAACTTGAGATCCTCCTGCCTCAGCCTCCTGACTGACTGAGATTTCAGAAATATGCGCTCATGTCTGGCTCATGCAGGTTTTCTGATGATGTCAGAGAATGGAATGTGCATTGCAACTGCTATTAGCCATAGTGAGATAAGATAGATGAAATAAAGATATCAAGGAAAATTGTAAAATTTGTTTTGCTTTTTTATGTTTGTTTATTTTTTGAGATAGAATCTCCCTATGTAGTTCAGGCTGGCCTTGAACTCATGATGTAGGACAAGCTGGCCTCCAACTCACAGTGATCCTCCTGCTTCAATACACCAAGTGCTAGAATTACATGTATGCACTACCTCACCCTGATTGTTCTTTGTTTTTAGAGACCGGGTCTCACTATGTCGTTCAGGCTGGTCCCGAACTGTCTATGCAGCCCAAGCTGGCTTTGAACTCACTGTGATTCTCCTGCCTCAGCCTCCCAGCGTGCTGGGATTACAGGTGTGTGCCACCATTCTCAACATGGGAAACTGTACTTTTAAAATTGTTCTTTAAGAAAAGCTGCAAAGGGGAGGACAGAGCAAGGTGGTGACAAGGGGTAAAAATGATCTAAGTATGGTACGTGCACATGCAAATCTGCCCAAAGGAACCCACCGATACACCACTGTATAATCATCAAAGGAATGAACAAGCAAAAGAAATAAAGACAGAAAGATAGAAAAGAGTATTCCTGCCAGGCGCAGAGGCGCGTGCCTATAATCCCAGATTTTGGGAGGCCAACAGGGCTGCAATATGAGGCCATCTCAGGCAGTGTAGGGAGGTTTTGTCTATAAATAAATAAATAAATAAATGAATAAATAAAGAGCCCGTGATGTAGCTCAATGGTAGACTATCCGTGGGTTTGAATCCCCCAGCTCTGTTATAAAATAAAATATTCATTAAAAGTGTTGGGGATCACAAATTCACAGTGACTAGTTTTGCATCCTTCCCTGAGGGAGAAATGGGGGTTTGGGATGCAGGTATCCCCTGTTTGAGACTTCCCATTAACTCTATAGGGATGGGCCCTCCTCCCTCACCCACTAAGACTAAACTCAAACCACTAAGATTAAAAAGCCCTCCAGGGCGAGGTCCTTCTTACCCGGGATCATCTCTGCCCTTTTGAGGCATCCCAGGATTATGCATTGCCCCTTGAGTCATGGACCTCTGAGTCTTTCACCAACCTGGACTCTTCCGCTAGCCCCTCCTATCACTGTGTACACCCCATAAATAGTGGCCGGCTTGGAGCATCTTTGTCTCTGCTCAACCTGAGGCACTGACTCCAAGCCCCCTCTCCCCCCGCCAGTGCCCCTTCAAATTCATCTGTTTCTTATTTCATCCTTTTGCTGTACCCTTCATATAGGCAGTTGGCTCCCTGATAAAAAGAAAAAGAAAAACTACAGCTCCTGGACATGTAGTTAAACCCAAGGCTGTAATGCCCTCCTCCCTTCCTATTCCTAAGGAATTTAAAAAAAATTTTTTTTTTTGTCAAGACCCCCTGAAACCCCATAAAACCCTCCTACCCCAGACCACAATGCACCTCTGCGAGGGCCTGCACACCCTTCTACCTAATCTTCCTAATGCCCTCCACTGATGTATGCAGTTCTTTTCTGTGATGTAAGTCAACGAACTTACAACCTACCTGTTTGGTAGGGTGAGTTGAGATCCCCATGTCCTCTTTGGGGGGTCCTCCTTGAACCCCATACAGTGACAGGATGATCCAGGAGATAAAGGCGCTGGTGTTTTGCCCAGTTCATGCAGTCATGAACCTTACGTGTAATAAAGACCAACCAAATGCAAACAGGCAAAGGTGGTGACCCAGCTTGCAAAGCAGGTGCTTATGCCACTGAGCCGAATCCCCAGCCAAGCCAGCATCATGTAACGGGGCAGAGACTCCAAGAGTGTGTGGCACTGGGATTAAGGGTGTGTGAATAATGAATCAGCCCACTGCTTGGTTTGGCATTGCCCTAATCCCTGCAGTCTGGATAAGATAAAAGGGGCAGAAAGCCTTAAGGACCCTTGTCACTTTCACTGTCTTCCACCTCCATAAACCGTTGCCCCACCATGTGCCACCCTGCATTGGAGCCAGACGATTAGGGACTGAAACCTCTACAAATTTAGAGCTAAACAAATCTTTCATCCTAATTTTGAGTGTCAGTATTTTGTCTCAGGAATGAGAGGAAAAATGACTAAGACAACTAATGGTTTTCTGGATTCCTGCAGGATCCGTGGTGATTTCAGCCTTTTCATTCCTAATTGCATGGATTTAAGTCTTTTCTTTCCCTTTTTAAAAAATATGTTTGGCTAAGAGTTTGTCGATTTTATTTAATGTTTCAAAGAACCAATTCTTCAATTCATTGATTCTTTGCATTGTTTCCTTGGTCTCCATTGCATTAATTTCTGCTCTGATTGTTATAATTTCCTCTCTGTGTGAGCTTTAGGATTGACTTGCTCTTCTTTTTCTAGGAGCTTGAAATTCAATATTAGATTGTTTAATTGAGACCTCTCTGTTTTTCTGATGTGGGAATTCACCACTCTAAATTTCCCTCATAGGACTTCTTGCATGCATTATCATTTAATTGCAGAAACTATTTAATTCCTTTAATTTAATCTGAGACCCATTGGTTGTTCAGGAAGATGTCATTTAATTTTCATGTGTGTATGTAGTTTTTTAATAGATTTTTTGCCATTGATTTCCAATCCAATAATATGGGATTTAGATTCATTTGCATTTTCTTAAGCATGTTCTCTGAGCTAATATGTGGTCTATTTTGTAGAACCATGCGCAGCTGAGAAGAATGTGTATTCCGATGTTTTGGGTGGAACAGTCTGTAGGTATCTGTTAGGTTCAGTTGTTGCAAGTTTTGATTCCATTCTGATATTTCTTTGTTGATTTTTTTGTCTAGTAGATCTGTCAGATTGATTTTTAGTGGTCCCTTGCTATTTTTAAGAAATATTTCTTTAGGCTGGAGATTCAGCTCAGCAGCATAAGTGCCTGCCTGGCAAGCACAAGGCTGTAAGTTCACTCCCCAGTTGCCTCTCTCTATTAAATCAACTTTCAGTCTAAAAAAGCCATCACAAACTGAGTGTGGTGGTACACAGCTATAATCCTAGCACTCTGGGAGGATGAGGCAGGAGGATCCAAAGCTCAAGCGCAGCCTAGGTAATTTAGTGACTTAGTTACTAAAACAGGCTGAGGACATAGTGCAGTATGACAGCCCTGTGTTCAATGTCTCGTACCACCCACACACACACTAAAATAAAAAAAGTCCATTACTGTGACCACTAAGTGGAGAAATATAATGTCAGCCCAAATGCTGCCTTTTGAGGCATACAATCTATTTTGAAGGTGGAGAAGAAGCTGACATTGTTTATGCAAAATTAGCCACTGTGAATTCCTCCAATGAGGGAGTCACATGGGCAGCTGAAAGAAGGGAGTCTCACACAGAGGGAACAGCATTGCAGGCTCTGGAGCAGCGCTGACTAGCATGTTGGAAGGACAGGAAGGAAGCCAGAGTAAGCAAAAGGGACAGAAGAGGAGACGATGGTGGAGAAGTCACAGGGAGCCAAGCATGGTGGCACATGGCTATAATCCCAGAACTTGGGAGGCTGAGGCAGGAGGACTGCCATGATTTTGAGGTCAGGCTGGACTGCACAGTGAGTTCAAGGTCATCCTCGACTACATACTGAGTTCAAGACCAGCCTGGACTACACAGATGGACCCTGTCTCATTGGGCAGAAGCAGTGAAAATGGCTAAATTTTGAATGGAAGAGGAAGGAAGGTAAAGCCTGGTGAATTTCTTGAAAGGTTCAGTGTGGACTGTGAGAGAAAGAGTGGACCACAAAATGAAGGATTTTAGCTGAGCAACTAGAGTGAGACAAGGGAGTCTCTAGGTAGAGCATGTTCAGAGGGACAGTTAGGCATTCAGTTTTGAACATGTTGGTTTGTATATGTCTATTATTCATTCAGGTGGAGAAGTCAAGTTAGCAGTTGTCTGTGCAGCTTTGGCTTCTATAAGTGTGGTCCATGTAGAATACATCAAATTGAGAATTGGCATATAGTTGATGTTTACAACCATGAGATGAGTCAGGTATGGTGGTACACACCTGTAATCCAAGTACTTGGGAGGCTGAAGCAGGAGGATCATAAACTGAAGGCCATCCTGGGGTACACAGTGAGTTCCAGATCAGCCTGAACTATGCAGTGAGACCCTGTCTCAACCCCTCCAAAAACAAACAAGCAAACAGATAACTAAAGCAAGCCATGAGACGGATGAGGTCACCAAGAGAGTGATCTCCCTGTTGCCTAAAATCTTTTTTTTGCCAGGCGTGGTGACTCACACCTGTAATCCCAGCACTTGGGAGGCTGAGGCAGGAGGATTGTTGCAAGTTCGAGACCAGCCTGGGCTACAAAGTGAGCTCAAGGCCAACCTAAACTGCATAGAGAGACCCTGTCTCAAAAAAGACAAAAAAAAAAATTTTTTTTTTTAAGGAAAGGTTTATTTAACTCACAGTTTATGGAGGTTGCAGTTCATAATCAGCTGGCTCCAAGGCAGGGTGGCATGGTGAGGAGGCCACAGTTGAAGGTGGTGGAAAACAGCAAAAGCAACAAGAGCAAAAAAGGTGGGGAGGGGAGAAAGCTCTTTTCCTCCCTTATGTTGTAAGCAGGCTACCACCCCAGTGGATGTAGCAGTCAGACCATCTCCATGAGCTCCTCTTGCACCAGCTAGGAATGTTCACAAAGTGAGGACCCTGGACCCCTGCTGAGTTGCTTCTTTACACTTTAAAGTTTCTCAAGTTGACACAATGTATCAACCCTTACAATACACCCCTTGTTAACTTGGCAACAAGAGGCATTTCTTTAAACTGTTTCTTTAAACTGTTAAACTATAGATACAAAGACATGCTTATTCTTATTATTTCACAACTTGAACATTGTACCACAGATTTAACCATTCTTAACAACCAGTGTTCAGTGTATGGACACTATATAACATTAGAACCCTAACATTCCACCCCTGCACACCCAAAGACTCATGTACTTCCCTTTATGCAAAATACTGCCTGGAATCTGTGATGAGGTTTATAGGTTTCCTCACTCTGTCCATAGTGTCTCTTGTGCACACTTTTAGTTTCCCCCTCTCCGTCTCACCTATACCTCAGGCCATCTTTTTCATTCTCTTGCTCCTTCTCAGCAATCGAGGTCTCCTCTGCTCTATCTGTGCAGTCTATGGCTTTGCTGGAGCTTCTTTTATGTCCAGATTCACAATGTTTTAAATTATTCTGCTGGGCTCTTTGCTCGATTCTCAACATAGATCTGGCTAAAAGCCCTCAACAGGGTCTCACTATGCAATTCAGGCTGGCCTTTAAGTCACTATGTAGTCCAGCAATCTCCCTGCCTCAGCCTCCTAAGTGCTAGGACTATAGATGTGTGCTATTGCATTTGTCTGGCCAGTTCTTTTTTTACTACTATAACCCCAGCACTGTGGGAGGCGCAGACAGGAGGATCACAAGTTTGAGTCCAGCCTGGGCAATTTAAGGACTTGGTGACAGTGTCTCAAAAATTAAAAAACAAAATTTTAAAGGTCTGGTACGGATAGAGCTCAGTGTGAAAATCCTGGTATCAATTCCCGCCTCTCTGTAGCAGGAATATGTTTGGGTTACCTCCTCTGTCCTGCTCATGGAATCAAAACTCCGTTCAGGTGTGACTTGGACGGTCGAATAGGCACAGCAGGAGCAGGTCTCCGGAAGGACGAGCCCGGTGGACACAGCCCTCCGCCTTCCCTTTGCGCAAGTGTGCGTGCGTGCACGTGTGCGTGTGTATGCGCACGCGCGCCCGTGGACAGTGACCTGCTGAGCCCCATCCTGGTTTGTTCCCCCGGCTCCACCCACCCTGATGATCACTCCTTTTAGGTTGTGCAGAGCTGATGCGCATGAGGCCTGAGTGGTGACAGGTGACCCAGAGACACACAGGACAGCAGCCGGCACCCACTGCCACCGCCTGGCCCCACTTGACCTGGCTGCAAGCCACAGGCCCAGTGATGGACTCGGCAGGACAGGATGGCCAGCAAGGCCAGGCCGCGCCAGCCACTGCTGGGCTCTGGAGGGGACAGAGAGTGGGGACTCCACAAACAGCTGCTGCCCATGACCCCAACCTGATACAACCCTGTTCTCTATGTCCCATTGCCTGAGAAGCTCCCCAAGACCTAAGAACCCCAAATAGTCCTGGGAAGGGTAGAGGCAGCAGGGATCAGAATCTTTGGTCCAGAGGTTTCCATAGTGATTTCAGGACTGTAATCAGTCAGGGAAAGAGAGAAGAGGCGGAGGCAGGGACAGGAAAGTGCTCTAATTTCTCCAACAAAACCCACAACCACCTGCTCACTGACGGGTGAGGGACAGAGCCGGGGGTTCCTCCACTGAACCTCACAGCCGAGAGCTCTTACTACTGAGCCTCTTTGTATTTTAAGATGACCATTTGCCTTTCATCCATTTTCACCTGTTTGGGTAATGTGTGTCCCCTACCTGGCATTTGGGGACCATGCCAAGCAAAGCCCCTTGCTCCCATTCCATGTAGCAACCTCCCCCCACCCCAGAGGTGGGGGTGCTGTCATGTTTCACTTCCTCTTTAGGTGAGAGGACCTGGCTCCTCCATGCTTTCCCTACATACAGCGGTCCTCAAGCTATGCTTCACCCACCCAGTGTGATCTCACAGCTTTGCACAGCAGGGCTCTGTCATGGCTGATACACTGTGTCAATTTGAGAAATTTAGAAGTTTAACTAGGAGACTCATCAGGGAGCCAGGATCCTTACTTTGTAAACATCCTCATCCTGTGCAAGAGGAGGGCACAGAGATTTTGTGAGAGCTACACCAGCCCTGGAGAGACAGGGTGGCCTATGTACAATACAAGGGAGGAAAAGAGGTTTGCTCTTCCCGCTCTGCTCTGGCTGCTTTTGCTGTCTTCTGCTGCCTTGAAGTGCTGCCCCTGTGCCACGCCCCCCTGCCTTGGAGCCAGCTGATGATGGACTGAACCCCCCACAAACAGTGAACTAAAGAAACCTTTCCTTCATTTTGGGTGTTGGGCATTTTGTCCCAGCAACTAGAGAAAAGTAACAGGCTTCCAGGTGAAAAGGGCCTCCTCTTTTCCCCAATCCCAGCAGCATAGGTGAAGCATTTAGAGAGGGCTTGAGGCCAAGGCCATGCTCCACAGGAACAGAAGTGGGTGTGAGAGATAAGATTCCAACGAAGCCCTGACACCTCTCACTTGCCAGACAGAGACTGCGCGTCCCATCCTGGGATGTCTCCACCATCCTGGAAGCCACTAGAGACCTGAAGCTTGTCGTCAGCACAAAGCAGCTGGTCAGCTCTTTTCTTTTCATGTGACCGAATGCAGAGCCGCATGAGAACTTGAATGGGGAGTGAGGTCCTCCCTTCCCTGCTCACCCGCAGCAGCAGTACCCCTGTTCCTATCTGGGGTCACCTGGCCACATCACCTATGCTTATCTGTAGCCATGAGGCTGAGATAGAGCAAAAAAAAAAAAAAAAAAAGGAAGACAGAGAGAGGCCCTGACGCTCAGGCTGCATGCGGGCCGGGGAGGGAAAGGCGTGTGCCGGGATGCTGCTCACCTGCTGCCAGGCACAGGGATCCTCTCCGGGTCACTGCCAGAGCAGGTCCTCCCCCAGCTGCCAAGGCAGGAGGGCCTCCTGCTGCCTTGCCTGGTTCAAGGACACTGAAAAGGTGCCCCTGGAGAACTGATTATCTGGGGGTGCTATGGAAGCAGGACGCAAGCACTGTTCGGGGTGTCCATCCCGGAGAGGAAGGAGCTGGGGAGGGAGGAGGGCTGAGGGGGAGCCCGGCTGAGCTACTCTTTTGCTTCCTATTAAAAGCTCAGTTCTAACCCCGCCCCATACAGAGGGAAAGATGTCCTTTCAGATGGGAAATAAAACAAAGTTGTTGGATTAGCACTAAAATGTCCAAACCAGAAAGTGATTTTATCCTGTCTGTGCATGTAAGACAGTGAATCAAAACCGAGGTGAGCACAGGTGCGCTGCCGGATGCTTCTTCTAGCACACGGGGCTGCGACAAGTTCCCCGGCTGCAGCCCCAGAGCAGAGCAGGCGGGGCTCGGGCAGAGGCGTTGACGGCTCCCCTTCGGCAGCGGCAGTGGAAGGACCCTCCGGGGATCGGTGGTGAGACTATTTTCTGTGGGCCTTTTGGAGGAGCATCATGGTTTTCAAGTAATTTTGCTGGACAAAGAAAAGGAGTGAGAAGAGGAATTGATCAGGAGGTGTGGAGAAAACAGGGACCGAGGACCGGTAAGTCCCTCACATCCGCCTTAGTGTTCTTATATCCACCACACTCACACACACACAGATAAAAGCCTTGGTGACCGATTCCACAAAATAGGAAGTTTCTTTTTTGTACTGGGGATTGAACTCACGACCTCACACTTGCCAGGCTTGTGTCGCTGAGCTAAGTCAAAATAGGAAGATTTTTGACCTTGAAAAATCTGATGCTATATATTTCATAGAAGACTAAATAAATGCATGAAAGTTTAAATGGTTCAAGTACCACACTGCATAAAAAGTTAGTGCACGGCCCTGGCAATTTAGACCTTGTCTTGAAATAAAAACATTTAAAAGGGTGTGGCATATACTTTGACGGAAGGTCTGGGTTCAGTCCCTGGTGTTGCAAATATGATTGTGTCTCAAAATGCAAAATACCAAGGGCTGTGGACTGTAGCTCAGCAGTAGAGCGCCCTGGCTTTGATCCCCTCATAACTGCGGAAAAAAAAGTGTCACAAACAGAAAAGTGAACTCATCACCAGGGTCCAGGACTGTGGTTCAGTGACCGAGCACATATGTGCACAAGCCCCTGAGTTTGATTCTAGCACAGTGAAAAGAAAAGATAATTCACCAGTTAGTTTTAAAAAGAAATATAAACCCTTCAGTTTATATTTGAGATGAGTGAGGCAGGGGTAGTTTTTGTGTGTGTGCCTATAATCCCAGCCACGTGAGAGGCTGAGGCAGGCGGGTCATAAATTCAATCCCAGCCTGGACGATTTAGCAATTTAGAAAAAAACCCTGTCTCTAAATAAAATATTTCAAAGTGGGCTGGGGATGTCATTCAGCACTCCTTGGGTTCACTCCCCAGCAGCCCCCAACACACACAGATGAGTTAAACACATTTTGATAAAATCCTCTTACGGAACCACTTCAGAAACAACACAGCAGCCCTAGACAGGCTGGCACAGAGTGGTCTCCGGGACGCACTGCTGAGTGGGGAAAGCAGGACACAGAGCAAGTCAGGGAACGAGAGAATCAAGAGACAGCGTTTCCTGTCAGAGGGGTTTGGCGGGGGTGGAAGGATGGAAGACTTAAAAAAAAATATTTAAAACATCTGAAGGTATAATCTCTTGAAAATTTAAATAAATAACTACAAAAAACAACTTTTGGGGGGACAGAAATTACTATATCCCAGGCTGGCCTCAAACTCAGGAGCTCAAGTGATCCTCCTGCCTCAGCCTCCTACGTACAGCGGTAGAGACTATAGGCAAGTTTTACCATGCCTAGTTTATAAAAAGTGTTTTAAAAAGAATGTGCTCCCTCAGGCAGCTGCCCTGTGCGTCTCTGCTATGTAAAACCTGCCTCGGGGCACGGACCTGGCTGGGTTGCGCCCCTGGCAGGCTCGGCAGGTGCGGAGTCTGCTCTGCTCCCCCCACCTGCTCAGGGAGGAGTCAGAGACCCGACCTGTAGCTGCTGCTGTGTGTGGCTCCACCTTGCTGCATGTGGTCCTCTGTCCCTCACCCCCGGGTCCTGCGTGACAGAAAGTGGCCTCAGGGGACCCTTGGGCCTTGCTGTCAGCTGTGAACCACACGTGGCCAGGGTTTCCAGCCTGGCCTAGCCTGGATCTCCCTGGCTGGCACCAGTCAGCCCTGACCTCTGGGAGCAGGGCGTGAGATTCAAAGGTTTCTGGTCATGAGGTCCCTGATGTCCTGCGCTCTTGCGACAAGAACCTTCCCAGTTACCTTCTGTTCTGTTTTGACTTTGGCGTTGATGAAGGTGATGGAGTCAGGTGCCTCGGGCAGCACTGTCTGCTGAAGTTGGCTGAACTTGTCCTGGTCATCTTCTCCCTGGGGGAGGCCCAACCCAGGACAGTCTCGTCAGCCCGACCTTGTCAGGCTCTGCCCACAGCATGTCGCAGTCCTGCGGCCCCTGAGTGTGTCAGGCTCCGTGCACACCCCAGGAGCTGCCGCCTGGGCAGGACAAGCCACCTTGGGAGGTCAGGAGAGGCCAGAGCGATGTCTCTCCAATAACTAGTCCCCGGCCCTGCCGGCACCAGCTGTGGAAGAGGCGGAGACCCCCCAACCCCTGCACTGCCAAGGCTGTGGCGAGAACCCAGGACGAGGGGCGCTGCCACCGGCCCATGCCTGCCCCTGTGCTGCTCACCAGAGACACGACCCTGTTGACAGGCACCATGCCCGGCTGGATGCTGCTGCCCAGCCTCATCGCAGCCTGCATGTCCTCGGGGATGACAAAGGACTCGTTGTACCAGATGTCAAATTCTGCCAGGCAGAGAGAGACAGCACCGTGAGGTCGGGGGAGCCCCTGGAAAGGGGCGGGTAACGGCGGTGAGCCTGTCTGCCCTGTACCTGTTGCAGGCTCACGATTCACTTCCTGCCCCACAGTTTCTGCCTTCTTCTCCATGTTTACCCCTAACCCTGAAAACCACACACCTGAAGCCCTGCCCGGCCCTGCTCCTGCCTTTAGGACATTCGGACCTCAGGCTGCGGCCTTCGCGTTCTCTCCTGGCCTCAGGGGCCCACCAGCCTTCCCAGCCTGCGCACCCATGAGCAGGCGCTGGCGACACTGATCCACCAGGCGCTGGCAGTACTGGATCTCAGCCCTGAGGTCACGCAGGTCCTGGTACTCGCTGCGGTACTGCTTCTTGAGGTCTTTGAGCTTCAGGATCAGCAGGAATTCCTCCTCATCGATGATCATCAGCCCCCTGTTCTCATACTCACCTGCAGCGGGTGGGGAGAGGTCAGAATGAGGAGGGGGCAGGGGCTGGGGGTGTAGCTCAGCCACACAGTGCCAGCATGGCAAGTGGAAGGCTGTGAGTTCGATTACTGGTACCAAAAAATAGGAGGAAGCCGAGCGTGATGGCTCACGCCTGTAATCCCAGCACTCGGGAGGCTGAGGCAGGAGGATCGTTGCGAGTTTGAGACCAGCCTGGGCTACAAAGTGAGCTCAAGGTCAGCCTGAACTGCATAGAGAGACCCTGTCTCAAAAAGAAAAAAAAAAAAAAAAAGGAGGAGGAGGCAGCCCCTGGGGTGGACAGGGGACTGGAGGCAGGGCTGGTACAGGCAAGGAGGTGGCCAGAGCACATCCACAGTGGGGGTAGCTCACAGCAGCAGCACCTTACTGGCACTTAGGTGAGCAGGGGGAGGCGGAAATGGCCATGCACCATGCTTATTTTGGTGTTAAATCTATTAGCCAATGATTTTTACTTTTTTATTTAGAGATAGGGTCTCACTGTGCAGTTCTGGATGGGCTTGAACTCGTGGGGATCCTCCTGCCTCAGCCTCTCAAGTGTGGGATTTATAGGCATGTACCACCACACCCAGCCTTAGCTGAAGATACTTATTAAGTACCCTATTATATAAGTGTTTATTTTTGATATAAATTATATACATGAAGCCAGGTATGGCGGCACATAACTGTAACCCCGGCACTCAGGTGGATGGGGCAGAGGGTGAGGATAACCATGAGTTTGAAGCCAGCCTGGGCTACATGGTAAAGTTCAAGATCAGCCCGGGCAACATAGTGAGACCCTGTTTCAAGCCACCTCTACCCCCCAAAAAACTACACACATGAACTGTCATCACTGAGGCCCTTGAACAGGGCTCCTTATAAAAACAGTGGATTTAAAACTCTTGAGAGGAAAAACCTAAAAACAATTTTTATATTGATAGATACAATTTTTTTTTTGTCTTTTTGAGACAGGGTCTCGCTATTACAGTTCAGGCTGACCTTGAGCTCACTTTGTAGCCCAGGCTGGTCTCAAACTTGCAACGGTCCTCTTGCCTCAGCCTCCCAAGTGCTGGGATTACAGGTGTGCACCACATGCCAGCTGACACAGTTTTTTAAAAAAATACTTAAAAATATATATTTCCTTTTTTCCCCTCATCCTTTGGAAATGTCTGTTTTCAGGTCTATTTAGTAATAGAGAACATGTCAGCATAGCATGCAGCCCTTATTGTCAATACGTCACAAGGATCTGTATGTCCCCAGGTGGGGAAGAGGGAAGGAGGCTTTGCCAGGCCCTGGCCAAGTGCCCTCCCAGAGGTCCTGGCAGCACCTCGCCCACATCCGTCCGGTCTCCCAGGCTCTGGGAGGGCTCTGCCCTCTGGATCAGCACGCCGTGGTGGTCTGTGGCTGTGAGAATCTGGAAGTAAAGTCGCCCTGTGAGCAGCATCTGTGAAATGCACTCTGAGCGTGCGCGGTGATCTCCCCAACCCGCACGAGCAAACCGTGTGAAGCCAGGCGATCCGGCTTGAGAGCCGGTCCGGAACTGGGCTGGGAGCCAGCAGGGCTGGCCTGGTGAGCTGCGGGGTCCCTGACAGGAAGAAGACAGGAGAGGGGGCCAGGAACGCCTTCTCGGAGTCGCGCGGTCACTCTTTAAAATGCAGGTTTGGGGCTGTGGTCGGCAGGGCTTGCCGGCCCTTGCAGCATCCCCTGCTGCCTCTGGCTCCCCCAGCCCCATGCAGACCCGTGCTCTTCAAGCCTGGGGCGCCCACGCCGCCTGCCCTAGGGGTGAGGCTGCCAGGCCAGCACAGGCGACAGAGGTCAGGATCAGCACTGCCAGTGCGTCCCTTGGCCTGCTGGTTCCCCCTGGGCTTCTGGTGGTGACGCAGGGGTGAAGGCTGCACCCCAGTGCCCTCTGCTGGCCCCCTCCCATCTCCAGTGCTCGAGGCTGGCCCCTTGGAGCGGGGTGACCCTGAGACTCCATGGCCCTCTGCCCAGCATCTTCACCTTGCTTCTCCCGTAGCGACTTCTGGCGGTTCAGCGCCTCCTTGGTCACGTCAATCTCTCGCTTTATGGCATTGATGCGCTGTGTGGTCTCGCTGGCCTGCTTCTTCCGTTCATTCAAGATGGCTTTGTTTTCTTTGAAGATGCGGTTGATCTCACTGCCGCGCTCATTCTTGAAATCTTCGAAGGCCAAAGGCCTGGGGGGTGGGGTGCTGGGCCTGGGGACAGAGGGGGGCTGAGGAGGAGACAGGAGCAGGCGGCAGCCTTGAGGGTGGTGGGAACTTGGTTTTTCTTCCTTGGGGCTTCTGTGGGCAGGAGGCCAAAGTCCTGGGTACCACTCACTCACTCTGGCTGGAGCTGAGCCATGTAGTTGAAGCTGGCCTTGAACTCACTTTGGAGCCCATGGTTCCCTCATCTCACTTCTACCCAGCCCACAAGGGTACAGGCTGATGCAGAAAATGAGGAAAGCAAAGAGAAGAAACAGACTACACACACATGCACGTGCACACACCCACCCAGACACACTCCCATTATCCATTGGCACCCACACTTCTTTGGTATATCTCCATGTGGGGTTTCTTTTTTCTCTTCTTTCCTTTTTTTTTTTCCCCCAGGATCTTGCTACATAGTCCAGGCTGACCGTGAATTCACTGTGTAGCCCAGGCTGGTCTCAAACTTGTAGCAATCCTCCAGCCTCAGCCTCCTGAGAGCTGGGATTATAGGCGTGTGCACCCAGCTGGTACATTTTTAGATGGCTAAGGCCATGCAGTATATATAATTTTACATCTTATTTTTTCACAAAGGCATCTTTTCATACTACTAATCTCTTCAATAATTCTAGTTACTAGCCGGGCGTGGTGGCTCACGCCTGTAATCCCAGCACTTGAGAGGCTGAGGCAGGAGGATTGTTGCAAGTTCGAGACCAGCCTGGGCTACAAAGTGAGCTCAAGGCCAGCCTGAACTGCATAGGGAGACCCTGTCTCAAAAAGACAAATAATAATAATAATGATAATTCTAGTTACTGTGATATAAGATGAAGTATTGGGTTAGAGGACGTGGACTGATGCTAGCAGCTCACTTTGAAATGCATCAAAACATTTTTTTTTGAGACAGGGTCTTATTTTGTAGTGCAGGCTGGCCTTGAACTTACTTACATAGTCCAACTTGGCTTCAAACTAATGGTAATCCTTGTGCCTCAGCCTCCCAAGTGCTGGGATTAAGATGTGCACCACCATGCCTGGCTCACTACACAATTCTAATGTCTCTGAATATCTGAAAATATGCATGGGCTGGGGAAATGATTCTTCATACACCCTGTATGAAGGGCAGATACTTTACTTAATGCCCTTTCCCTAATGTTGCCTATTGAAAGTGTTTAAATTGTTTTTTAATTTTAATTTTTTTTTGAGACAGTGTCTCACCATGTAGTTGAGGCTGGCCTTGAACTCACTTGAAAGCCCAGGCTGGCTTCCAACTCGTAGAGATCCTCCTGCCTTAGCTTCCCACAATTGATTTTCAATTAACACTGAAATGAACATCTTTTTGTATAAGTCTTGTCTACACCTTTGTGTCCTTAGAATGGATTCCCAAAAACTCAACTGCTGACTCACTAGGGAGATGGATGGAGGAAAAGGAAGAAGTTACACTCCTACCTTGAGAATGTGGTATCTCCACTGCTTATTTATGTGAAAGACAGACAACTTTATTTTAGTAAGTGCTACAAGCAGCGGTCTAAATTCCATGTTGATTGTATGTCTTGGATGTCCCCTGACTGAATCATTTTGCGTGTGTCTAAGTCATCTGTGGACGTATGTGGAGTTTTACCCTTGTCCCCTATTTCCCTCCCTTCTGGCTGCCACGGGCTCCACACTGAGCTCGCACGCTGTCTGGGTTGCTGCGGTGCAGGAGCCCAGGTGCCATCTGCTGGTGGTTACCTGGGTGCGTGTGGCTGCTCCTTCGGGGAACTGGATGCTGCTAGAGGCTCCGTGCTGGAGGCTTCCCTCTCACGGGAAGCCGAGTGCTTGACCTCTGCCTCCTTGACAGATGGGACCAGCTGGGTCTTGGAGGTGGAGACCACATCCAGGTCCCTGGAACTCAAAGAGCTGCTGCCACCTTCCTTTCTCAGCGAAGGGCTGGAAGGAGGAGGAGAGGGAACCCCAGCCCCCTCAGCTCGTGTCTGTTTGCTTTGGCTGTGCTTTGGCTTTGTGGGTGATACTTGGGCCTTGTGCGTGCCAGGCAAGGTCTCCACTACTGTCAGCTCCTATCATGACCATGTCCTTGGGCAGAGTGTGACTGCGAGCCATGCAAACAGGAAAGAAGAAAGATTTTTCTCTCTCTTTAGGACAGGGGTCCCCGCAGTCTCAGCAGATCCTGGGCAGGATGACACAGTCTCCTCAGCCTTGAAGCACGTGGCCCTGTGGAGCGGGCTGCAGGATCTCAGAGCCACCAGGGTGGCTGAGGCTTTAGTCACACAGGTGTCCCCGGGAAGTCCTAGCAGAGCACTTGCCCAGTAGGGGACCGGTCTGTGGCCCAGGGGTAAAACAGGATGAGTCGGCCCTGGGGCTGTGACAAGTCACTGTCCCGCACTTCCCACCTGCCTCAGAGCCATCTCAGCTCCAGAAAAGCCAGCCAGACCCTGGAAGTGACTGGCCCTGCCGAGGAGGCAAAAGGCAGCTAGCATCTTCTGCCACCTGAGACCTGCCTGCATGTGACAGTTTTTCGCAAGCCACTTGGGCCCAGGTGCAGGGAGGGACAGCATTCACTCACGGATCCTCACGACAGCCCCAGTCACTCTGAGGCTGTTATTATTACTTCCACTTGAGGGACAGGGGAACGGAGGCACACACTGACTCTCATGTCTCCCCTGGGTGTTTTAGATGCAGAGCAGGGAGGTGGACCCAGTCTCCCTCAAAGCCTGCGGCCTGGTTTCCTGCTCTGCAGCACTGCCTTGGGGGTGCAGGGTGGGCACTCACTAAGAGACCCTGACCATTGTTCCCACCTCGCATGTATGACAAGTCTTGTCTGAAAGGTGAGCTGGGGACATAGATGACTGAGTGCCGGGCAGTGAAAGGACTGTGCCACCTGAGGTACCCCAGGATGAGGTTCTCCCTGCAATGGCACCCCTCAGTGGTCGTGGGATCCCAAGAAGTAACTTCCCCAATCAGAGCCCTGATTCCTCATCAGCCTGTGGAGATATCAGCTCCCACCTCACAGGGCCACTGTGAGGCTGAGAGGCCCTGCCAGACCCCACAGAGTTGGTGACATCCACTGTGGCTGGCCACACAGCCATGGAGATACCAGGGGTGGCAGGAGACAGTGTGTGTCTTTCTTTCCACTCACCAGGAAGGCCAGGTGCCAAGCAGGCAGAGCGGGGACATCACTTACCTCAGGTCTTTGAATGTCTTCTTGGCCTTGGCTTTCTTCCCAGGCTTGGTAGAGAAAGGGATGATCCCAAACGCAAAGCTCTGCCTGTCGGCCTCACCGACTAAGTGGCCATCAGCATCCACAATCCCTGCCTGGACAGGGAAGCCGGTCAGAGGGTCACAGGTGAGATGAACACTTTGGGCCCCTCAGGGTGACACTCAGGGTGTGGTCTGTGTCCTGGAGCAAACACCTCACACGCCAAGGTTTGGCTGTCCCTGAGGCCTCAGGAGAGGGGTCCCCGAGCTCCCTGGCAAATGCCTGCATTCCACATTACCTGCCTACTCATCCATCCCCAAGGATCCCGAGACCTATTTCCAGCCTAATTCTGGGAACTGAATTAGCCACATCTCCAATTCATGGAGAGCACTTTTCGGTTCCAAGGTGATTTGCTCCCCAGCTCTGGTTTAATGCATGATGCCTGCTGCCCCCACAGAGGGCTGAGGATGGGGAATCTGGGGCGAGTGCTGCTCGCAAGAGGCAGCACACGTACCTTATGGATGGCGGAAATGGTTGCAATGTCGTTCTTGTCTATGAGGGTGTACTTCCGGCGTAAGGCAGACTCCACTTCCTGCTCTTGTTGGCTGGGGAGATGGAGAGAGAGCACTTTGCATGCAAGCCACACTGAACCCAGGGGGCAGGAACCAGTACCGGGATTAGAGGTCTCTCGGGTGAGGCCCCTTGGCATCGTGTTGCCAGCTTCAGTGACACCACTCAGCATGAGCTGCCTAGGGTATTCGTTCATATTTCCCTGAATCAACCTTGCCCCCCCAGGCCAGAGCAGGGAAGAACCAGAAGGTCCTGGTTTGGGCCCACCCAGGGCTGGGGTGCCACAGACTTCCTGTCCTACCAATAGATCCAGTGAGCCCCGGGAGCAAGGCATATTCCCAGGACTTGGATCTGGCTCCCCGCATAGAAGAGAGAAAGGGGTGCTCTTGAGGGTGAGCACCCGGGGCTTGGGAAAGGAAAACAGCAGTGAGAAGGGGCCTGGGGAGCCCCTCACCTCAGAATCACCCGGAACTGGTTGAACACCTCCTGGATCTGCCTCAGGCTGATTATCTGGGATGAGGACAGCAAGACAAAGGTCAGGCCTCTGGAGGCTGCGTCTGTTAGGAAGGTAGGGCCTCTGCCTTGAGAAGGGGGCGTCTGCGACCAGCTCTCAGCAGAGGTAGTCCTGCCTTCTCTAGCACAGAGAAGCCTCCCACGGACAGCTTTGCAGGGAAGTCCTCGCTGGGGCTGCGAAAAGCACTTTTCCTACGTGGAGATCTCTAGTTCTTGAAAATACTTTCTAGGGTAAAAAAATTGAACAAAATCTACTTAATTATCTCTCTCCTGCTCTTACAATGTTCAGTCTGCCATGTGCAGATGGAGCCCACAGATGCACACACACACACACACACAGACACACACACGTGCACACACACACACACAGACACACACTCATGCACGTGCACACACATCTGTAGCTAGAGAAAGGTAACTGGTCTCTCTCCTGACCCCAAAACCTAGAAGCACTGCCCTCGACTGAGGGCCAGTTTGAGGCTTCCCTGTTCAGGAGGCCACAGAGCCCACCTCTGTAGTCAGCCTGACTCTGAACCTCCAGCCAGGGTGATTCATGTGGCTTCCTGGCGAGGGCTTTGGTGACCTACACAGAAAAGCATCTCTCCCTGAGAAACCTTCCTTATGTGCTACCATCTCCCTCTCCTCAACCCATTCCACCATGGGCCCTGGGGTCCTCCTGTCCCTGCAGACAACTAGTTTGACCTCTGGCCTCCAGCAGCTGCCCCCGCCTGGCTGATCCTTGGCTGCTGCAAAGGGGAGGTTACTGAAGGGCTGAGGGTTCCCCCAGGTCACTCGGCAGGGAGGCAGCCACGCCGGGATTCCACTGCCTGAGACAGCCTCCTCCAATACCTCAAGGCTGCACCGCACAACCCGCAGCCTTGTAACCCCAAATATGGAAGCTGAGACCAGGGTGGCCCAAGGGATCCTGACACCAGGGGGCCAGCACTACCCCACCCCCATGGTTCCCACTTGGTGCAAGGTTCCAATCAGCAGCACACACACTGAGTGTGCCCCGACAGGGCCCGAGAGTCCCAGGCCAGCTGGGCGTGGCAGCCCCCCACCCCACCCTGCAGAGGGCTCCTTACATCGATCTCCTCCAGGGTTCCTTCCAGGTACCTCCGCACCTGGGAGTTGATCTCAGCGATCTGGACTTCATCCATGGAGTCATAGGTCACCAGAGGGCGGCTGGTCTGGAGGAAGAAGAAGAGAGCCTGGTGATAAGCAGAGGAAGCCCTGAGCCCGAGTGGGTGTGTAGGGACCATCCCGACAGCCAGACTGGGGGCTGCTCCGCTGCCAGGGTGGTCTCTGTTTGCTTTGTCTTCCGGTCCCGCTGGACAGGACCTGACCCAGAAGCCAGGGGCCCAGGTCAGAGCCAGATGGGCTGGGGAGGAAAGGGAAGGCTGCAGGACAGGGGGCCAGGGCACTAGACTCCAGGCTCTACGGGCTGAGATGGAACAGACCACAGGGACCTCGGGGCCACGGTATCAGCCTGGGGTTTCCTCAGGGGCTCCCACCCCTATGTCTTGCTGCTTTCCCCTTTCTACCGCCTGATCTGTAAGCAGTTTCCTGCCCCAGCCCCAAGCCCTGCTGTTGCCCTACCCCGCAGCCCGCACCCCGGCCTCCACCGCATACCAAGCTATTGTGCACAGCCAGCTCCTGCTTCAGCAGTGCCAGTTCCTTCTCCAGGTTCTTGACCATTCGCTGCCAGGGAACACAAAGGGTGGGGAGGTGAACAGAGAGGTGGCCCCCTCTTCCCTGTGTCTGTGCTTTGACGCCCTGGTCACTCCTGGGAACGGGCAGTCTGTGCTCTTGGCTTCTGGGTGCACACTCGCACTCTCGATCTTCCCCAAGAGGGAAGTGTCTGGGACCTGAGGGGACCTGGGCCTTTGCCCCAGAGGAGAACGGGGACAGGGATAGTGCAGCCCACAGGGCCACTTCACTAACAAAGCCAGGTCTGGGGACAAGCACCTATGGTCCTAGCTCCTTAGGAGCTGAGCCAGGAGGAGCTTGGGTTGCAGCTCAGGTTGGTCAGCACAGCAAGACCTGGTTCAGAATAAAAGATAAAAAAGGGTAGGGATAGCTCAAAGGTAGAGTGCCCCTGCGTACAGTCTCTGAAAACAGAGGAGGGGACTCTAATCCCCCGGGAGCTGCAGGCTCCTTCTAGTCCCTCCGAATGATGGCCTTCTCCTTCCAGCCTAAGGGCTCCAGCACACTTTCTTTTCTGGTTTTTGTTTTGAGACCAGGTCTTGCTAAATTGCCCAGACTAGCCTTTAAATCCTCAATCCTCCTGCCTCAGCCTCCTAAGGAGCTGGGAGTACAGGCGTGTGCCGCCCACTCTCGGGTCTCTCTGTGCAGGGTCCTTTCCTGCTACCGTTCTCCAGTGGTGATCACACCGTCCATCCCCTCTGACTTTCTGCTGCTATGAACAATGCTGTGAGAACATCTTTTACCCGACTTCTTTTTGCCCCTACAGATTTCCGCAGGCTGACAGTCACCTACGAGGCTCCATCACCCGTCCCCACACCTCCTCTCCACTGTGCTCCGTTGGCCCACTTTAGCCCCACCAGACTGGTGCACTTGTCCCCTGCATGACTGTCCCCTCTGCCCAGGCGGCCACTTCCCTGTTACCACAGCTTACGCCCAAACTCCCTTAACATCTTCACTCAACTAAAGCAGGGCGTGTGGTGCCCTCCTGTAATCCCAGCACTCTGGGAGGCTGCAGGCAGGAGGGTCGCAATTTAGGTTTTAGTAAGGCCCTGTCTAAAAACAATTAAGTAAGGGGCTGAGGGTGTAACTCACTATAAATATTCTGGGTTCAATCTCCAGTTCAGAAGATAAATAAAAAAGCCTTGCAAGTTAGGCATACTCGTGTTAGCAGATTTACAATTGCAATCCCCTCCCTCCCTTGGTACCACCGTTTTCTTTCTTTTTTTTTTTTTTAATAGGTACCCGGGATCGAACTCATGACCATGCTTGCAGGGCAGGTGCTTATGCCGCTGAGCTAAATCCCTGGCCCCAAGTACCACCATTTTCTAAAATCTCACTCTAATTTTCTCACACCAGGTATTACCTCTAACATCCTCTAGACCAGGGCCACCTAACATAACTTTCTGCAATGAGATGAATATTTATGTCATCCGATATGGTGGCTGGGAGTCACATGTAGCTACCAAACACTCGGAAGTGTGGCTGTTGTGGCTGGAGAAGTATATTTTAATTTTAATTAAATAGCCACTTGCATCGGGCCTGGTGGCAGACAGCTGTAATCCCAGCTCTCTGGAGGCTGAGACATCACCCATGAGTTCAAGGCCAGCCTGGGCTGCACAGCAAGGCCCTGTCTCAAAAAACAAAACAAACAAACAAACAACAACCACAAAACACATGTGTGAGTAGCAGTTACTGTATTTTTTTGGGACTTGAACTCAGGACCTTGTACTTGCCAGGCAGGTACTTATACTGCTGAGCTAAATCCCAGAACCCCTTCCCTTTTCTTCTTTTTCTTTTTTTTTTTTTAGATAAGGTCTTGATATATAGTCAAGGGTTCAACTTACTATGGACCCCAGACTGGTCTTGAACTCATGGGAATCCTCCTGCGTCAGCCTTCCCAGGGTGTGCCACCGTGCCTTGGTTTTCCTCTTTTTAAGTGCACTATCTGAAGTACTCTTTTATAATGATGGTGCCCACCTTATTCATGAAATCCATGTAACAGTCTTGGCCTTCTGGCCTGTCCTTGGAAATCTGCACGTCTGGATAGTTTTTTGTTTGGTAGTCGTAGGGATTGAACCCAGGGCCCTGTGCATGGAAGGTGCTCCACCACTAAGCCTGCAGCCCACCTCTTGCAGATGGAACGCTGCCCAGCACACACAGGAGGCTCAGACAGAGACTCGTGTTTCTGTTCACACAGCTGTGTGTCCCAGAGTTGAAAAAACACCTGACCCGTGGTCCACTGCTCTGAGTAAGTCAACAAATGAGCCATTTCCGGAAGCAGAACTGCTAACACACTGACATTTCAGAGCAGTGATGGTCAACCTTCCAGAGCTTTCAAGGATACAAATAGGCCCCTGTGGCACATGTTCCATAGGTTTGTCACCATTGTTCTAGAAATACTCAGTGTCTCCCACCTTGGGACTTCATCCTGAGAACCCTCACAGTGAACAATGGTGTGGCCTTTCGTTGTCACAAAACAGCCACAGGAGGGAACCCCTGACACCTGGATCCTGGAACTAGTGGCCCAAGCAGCATCCAGTCCACACCTTTTCAGACCAATGGTCTTCTACCCTGTACCCCGTCTACTGGGCAAGGCACCTTTCCTCAGTTACATCCCTCTCACATAGCGAGGGGTCACACCTCAGGCCAGAGCTTACAGAGCAGAGTCCTGATCAAAGACCAGCTCTTGGCTCAGCCCCATGGGAAGCCCAGGTAGGTCTCCTTGAGGTATGGACTTCCCATGTGTGGTGCTGAAGGGCAAGATGTGATGCGGCCTGGTCATCCCTGCCCTCCTCCCTGCAGCCCTGGAAAGCGCATGGTGCCCCAGGGCAGGGAATCCTGCTGAGCCTTTGGGCAACCCTGACATCCGGGCTCATCAAAGGGCAAGGTGGGGAAATGGAGGGGGCACAGCCTCCAGCTCACACCCGCTGAACACGACAGCCACTTCCCCTGGTGATTGGCAGGAGTCACAGACTCACAAGTCACAGGCAGGCAGCACCCCCAGCTGAGTGGCTCTTTGATTTGACCAGGAGCATTGTTAGGATGGAAAAATGCCTTAGAAACAGCGGACGCACGTATGTCACGAGTGGCCAGGGTTTGCCTCCTACATGTGATGAGGGTCATTTGGAGCCCTGCTTCAGGCCTGCACCAGGCTGCAGGGCCACCCTTGCCTTGGTCACTCTGCTCAGCCTGCAGGCTTGCTTTGCCCTAGCAGAGTCCACCCAGCCAAGGTCACAGGTGGTGATGTGACAGTCCTGGGCTGAGGTAACTCCGACTAATGAAGGAGGAGACCAGCTCCAAAGCTGGGCGGGTGTGGTGGTGCCTGGGAGTTCACAGTCAGCCTGGACCACAGAGGGAGACCCTGTCCCAAAAAACTGAAGCTGAAAAGAAATAAAGTGCTACTGCTGCTCTGTAGACAGGGGGTGGTGCCAGCTAATATTTACTGAATGTTTATTCCATGATGGCAACGTATTCAGAGGTTTCTACGCATGGACCTGTTCTTTGCAAAACCCCTTTGAAAGTGGGCTCTATTAATTCTGCAACTTATCAATGAACAAACAAGCTCAACAGGGCTTTTTGCCAAGGCTACGAAATTAACGAGCAGGGTCCTGAACCCAGCACCAGGGTTCTTCACCGCGGTGCCAATAGATCTCAAAGGACAGCAGCTGCCAAAGCATCACCGTTGGGGGAACCTGTGGGAAACACACGTCGCCAGGCCACCCTGGACAGACAGAATTAGAAACTCTGGGAACCGACCTGAGGCCCATGCTCAGCGGGCTGGCCCAGTGAGGCGGATGCCAGCTCAGGTTTGGAAATCACTGCTCTCAGCTGCAGCCCCTCAAACCCTGGGTCAGGTCCACAGAGCTACGTGTCTGTTTCCCTTTGGGACTTTGGATCTGAAAAGTTTAGCTGTCTGTTGTGAGCTGAGGGGTGAGGCAGGAGGACAGCTCCAAGCCCAGGGCTCCGTGGTGAGTTCCAGGCCAGGCTGAGTTACATAGTGAGACCCTGCCTCAAAACACAGAGCCAAACACAGACACCAGCCTGCTCTAAGGAAATCTCAGGGCACCCCGAGTTCCTGGGCCCCACAAGTGAAGAGGGTGATAGGCAGCCCCTTGTCCCCACATAGAGAGGGACTGGGTCCAGGCCAGGAGGCAGACTGGGGCCCAGGGGGGCTTCCTTCCTGCCCCAGCTGGATGCCCATGCAGGAACAAACCCCACACACATCACCCCATGGAGCTAGGCCATCCACAGCCCAAGTACCTCTGGATCGTACTTCTCGTTGACCGCAGGCTCAGTCATGACCAGCTTCATCCTGCTGGCAAAGCGCAGTGAAGACAGCTGGAAAACAAAGTGGATGTCAGGGGGCTCCCCACTCCAGACAGAGATGCTGGCTGCTGTTACTGGGCTTCAGGGTGGTTTGTGGGTTCAATCCCCAGCACCAAAGGCTGAACATTAATAAAAAATAGAAACGGGCTCTTGGCGGTGGGATCCTCACAGACGGGGGCAGGGCACACACTGGTCCTCGACAGCACACAAGGGTCTGCACCCAGAGCCGCTCTACTTCCGGGCTCCCCGTCCCCGCTCCTCCCAGCCCGTCTGCCTCCCCCCTTCCCACTTTCTCCTGAGGCCCAGCTGCACACAGCTTCCAGCCAAAGCCTCTGGTTCTCTCCACCTGAGGTGTTTCTGCCCCTTCCACAAAGCACAGTGTGCCCCTTCAGGAGGGTGGCTCTGCCCTCCTTTACGGACTCCTACTTCTCTGGGTCTCAGTCAGCGATGTCCAACAGAAATGTAATACAAACCACAAACGCAAGTCATACAATATAATATATGCACAGATGTACGTGTACATACTCATGTGCATATCTGTACGCATGCCGTACTAGGGATTGAACCCAGACCCTCACATAAGCTAGGCAAACACTCTGCTACTTTAAAAATTTTTTTTTTATTTTGAGACAAGGTCTCTCTAAATTGTCCACACTGGCCTCAACCTTGGGGTTCCTCCTGGCTCAGCCTCCTGAGAGGCTACATATACGCAATTTTAAATTTTTATTTCTTCCTTCCTTTTTTTTCTTCTCTAGTCGTGAGGATTGAATCCAGGGGGACTCTACCACTGGGTTGTAATCCCAGCCTTTTTCTGAGATAGGGTTTTGCTAAATTGCTCAGTCTAATCTCGAATGTCCAATCCTCCTGCCTCAGACTCCTGAGTGGCTGGGATTGTAGGCACCATTACATCCAGCCTCTTTTTCTTTCCTTTATCTTTTTTCTTTTTTCCTTCCTTCTTTCCTGCCTTCCTTCCTTTCTTTTATGTTGCCTGGGCTGGTCTGAAACTCCTGGTTTCAAGAGATCCTCCTGCCTCAACCTCTTAAGTGCTTGGATAATAGGCACATGCTACCATGCCTGGCTTTAGTTTTAAATTTTCTAGTAGGTATATTAGAATAGGTAAAAAGAAGCAAGTAAAAATAATCTTAATATATCTTATTTAAACATTAGTCCAATATTATCTACTCAAGTAATATGATTTCAATAAGTAATCAACATTCTAAAATTGTTGAGATAGCCTACTTTTTTATAGTTGGTCTTTGAAATTTGAGGGCTTTTTCATATGTTTGTTCTGTTTTTTGAGACAGAGTCTAGCTATGCAGCCCAAGCTGGCCTTGAACTCCTAGGATCATAGTGACCTCCTGCCTCAGCTTCCTGAGTGCTGGGGATACAGGTGTGTGCCATGACTCCTAGCTGGAAACCTGGTATTTTAAACGTATACACTATCTCAATTTTGCCCCACCACATGCACTGTGTGTACACACACCTGCTATCCCAGCACTGTGGGAGACTGAGGCAGGATAACAATCTGGAGTCCAGCTTGGGCAACTTAGAAAGACCCTGTGTCACAATACACAGGGCTGGGATACAGCTCAGTGCGGAGGCCCTGGGTTCCATCCTCAGTACTGGAAAAGAAATAATCACTCAAATGTTTGCCTGCTGACTGCCCTGCGCTACTTCTGGAAGGGGGGCAGGACTGGCAGCACTCACATGCTGTCAGGGGAGCCTCCAGCCCCCGGGGCTGGGAATGCTGCTCTGGGGACAAAGCTTGGCCTCGGCCCACTCACCTGAGCCATCAAGCACGGAACCGAGGCTGAAGGTTTCACCTTGGAGGGAGGCTCTGCTAGGCTGACTAGAAGAGGCATGTGCAGAACGGGTTGGAAAGGGGGATCCTGCATGGAGACATGCTCCAGAATGGACCATAAGGCCGCTATGCCCACAGGTGACATCCAGGGGGTCTCCTCCCAGTCACTCTGGACAGGCAGTCAGCCAGGGACAGTGAATGCCGGAGGCCCAGAGCGAGCAGGGATCCAGGAGACTTCCAGGTGCCTCGCGCACTGCACAGAGGCTGAGGAGGGCAGAGCCTCCTCCTGGGTGGGCTCGCTGCCAGCGAAGGGGCCCTGAGCGAGGAAGCGGCCAAGGGAGTGCATGAGTTGCCCAGCTTTTCCGTGCCAGTCTGGTCTGGGGCCTCAGCAGTGCCGCTGACCACTGGGGTGACCTTGGACTGACCTCACCACGCAGATGAAAGGAGATCTGTTGGGTGTGGTGGTGCATACCTGTGAGCCCAGCACTCAGGAGGCTGGGGCAGGACAATTCCCACAAGGTTAAGGCCAACCTGGGCCACATAGTGAGACCCTGTCTCAAAAAAATAAAATAAGGATCCAGGGATGTAGCTCAGCAGCAGTAGTGCCTGCCTGGCAAGTGTGAGGTTGTGAGTTGGATCCCCAGGACCAAAAAAATTAAAACATAAATAAATTTTAAAAATGAAATTTTTTTTTTAAAAAAAGGAAGTAAGGGTGGGGGCTGGGGATTTAGCTCAATGGTGCAGCGCCAGCCTGGCAACCATGAGGTCCTGAGTTCAATTCCTGGTACCAAAAATAAAATAATAATAAAAAAATTTAAAAATAAAGGAAAGAAGAAAGAAAGAAGTCTTTGTCATGACAGGTGGTTTCCCATTACCGGCCACCTCAGAGCCTCCTGCTCCAACACCCTTGCTGTGCCTTTAGACACACAGACACAGAGTCACTGCAGTGTCACACAATCCGTGACAGAAACATGAGTAAAGTTTTAAGGCATTTGGAGAAGAGAATCATTGGCTTGCACAGCCTCACAGACCTCTGTCACCCACCCTAGACACGCACCTCTGGGCTGTGGGTTCAAGGTCCCGAGTGGAGACCTGCTGGTGTGGGCGTGAGCCCTGGGCATTAGAAACCCAGGAGACTCCCTTTGTAGGGGCTGGGGATAAGGGGAGCGAGTGGGCTTCTGTTGTATTGGAGGGCAACTCTTTGGGGGCTGGGTGAGACGGTTATGTAGACCAGGCGGGCCTTGACCTTGCAATGATCATCCTGCCTCAGCCTCCCCAGTGCTGAGATTACAGGAGGTGCTGCCATGCCAGGCTCTTCTCTTGGTCCATGGTCACTTATCTCTATCAACTTGCTTCCTCTCTGCCACTGGGCACAAGGGTCGCAGCCAGAGGTGAGGTTTTTTTCTTTTCTTTAGTACTGGGGATTGAACTCATGACCTCACGTTTGCCAAGCAGGCACTTATGCCGCTGAGCTAAACCCCTGGCCCTTTTTCTTCTCTTTAGTGCTGGAGAATGAACCTAGCGCCTCGCTGCACTTTACCAGGACCTACACACCTGGCCCAAACCTGTGTGATTGTAAGGATGAAGCCCTCGGCTGTCCTGGCTCCAGCTCCTGGGTGCAGCCCGGGAGCCCGCTCCTCATGCCCGAGTGGGCTGTCAGCGTGCCCCGCTTGCTGGTCCTCCCCGCCTCGCCTGCCTCTTTCTTCCTCAACCCAATCGGGGCCCACTCTGGGTGCTGGCTTCAACCCCTCGGGAACTGGCTCCAGCACACCCCTGGCCCTGGGCAGTGCGCCGGCCCCGGGGAGGGGTTCCAGTCCACCTGGACTTGCCATCACCACGCACCGTCTCCTCCAGCTGCACGGCTTCCCCATAGATGTTAGTCACGAGGACTAAATTGCAGTTTCCTCCTGCGAGAGCAAGACACAAGTTGAGTGAGGTTTCCCTGAGACCCTCTTGGGGCCACAGCGGGCTGCACTGAGGACCGATTGCCTGGATGAGGCCCTACCCCAGAGTCCCACTCAAAGGCCCCTCAAAGGTCCCCAGAGTGAGGCCCTGAGGGCACAGTTGGGCCTCTCTTGCTCTCCCTGTGAGGCACAGCCTGCCCATCTGTGCTTCTTTGCTTGACCCACCCAAACTGATGCGGAGTCAAGAGATGAAACAGCAGCCTGCGTGAAGTTGAAGCGAGGGAAAGAGGGGAGAACAGAAGCCACCAGAAGTCCCTAAAAGCAGAGCCAAGGAGAAATGCAGAGGAGGATGGTGCAGAGTGGGCTGAGGGAAGACCAAGAAAGATGGTGTGAGCCAGGATTTTGCCCACTGTGTCATTCAGTCACTCAGCTAACAGCCAGAAACCAACTGCTGTGTCAACAAGCACGACATGCATGCTTGGGGACAGGAGATGACAAGACAAAGCCCCTACTGCTCTGTGCAGGTGGCTGAAAGAGGAAGGGTAAGGGTTCTGGGCATGGTGGCACATGTCTGTAATCCCAGCACTGAGGAGGCAGAGGCAGGAGAATTCGTGCAAAGTTCGTGTCCAGCCAGGGTTACACAGAGAGTTCAAGACTAGCCGGAACTATGTAGCAAGATCCTGTCTCAAAAATGAATGAATGAATAAGGAAGGGAGAAAATAACAAACGAGCCTGTCCTGTCAAAGGTCTTCTAGGCTGCGAAGGATCCTACAGGTTGGTGGAGGAACGGATAGAGGTTTCCCAGCAGGGAAGAAAGCGGAAAGAGAGGCATGAACAGCACGGTGGGTCCTGGCTGCAAGAAGGGACCCCCAGAAGTCCCTGAGGTGGGGTGCAAGTCTGCGCATGCTCATGGCGGGGAGCTCTGTTGACTCCCACTGCCTCCCTCCCCATGGGTCTCCTCCGGGCCCCAGCCCACCCCTTACCTAGGGAGTCCTTCAGGGCATGCGTGAGTTTGCACTGGCGGAAAGGGATGTGGTCCCGCTTCTGGTCCCCGAGGGCAATGATGGCCTGCTCCAGGAATGACAGTGACTTGTTGATGTAAGTGGCTTCCTTCAGGACTCGGCCCTCGGACTGCAAATCAAAGGTCAGTTCCACCTAGGGCAGAGCAGCTGCCCTCCTGAGGTGGGTGATGCTACACAGACCAGCGCCTCTGACCCAGAACCGAGGTCTTGCTCAAGTCCTGGGATCGTGTTCCATCTTGGTTTAATAATGGTAACACCAAGCTGGCATGGCAGTGCATGCCTGTGATCCCAGCACTTAGGGGGCTGAGGCAGGAAAAATTGCCACGAGTTCCAGGCCAACCTGGGCTACCCAGTGAGTTCAAGCCAGTCTGAACTGCACAGCGAGTCCCTGTCCCAAAAAACAAAACAATGGCAACATTAAGTCACACAGGAACACTGGTGTGCACACGTGTGTGAATGTTTGTGCGACTGCAAACACTTCTGTGAACATTCATAGCAATCCTCATTCAAAGATGCACACTAACACAAACAGACGTGAGAACACCTGTACAGAGAGCTGAGCAAGTGGCCCTGTGCCTACAGGCACACTCGCGCACACCCGTGCTCACTTGAATCCTCTGTGGACACCTGAGCTAATACACACTTAGGCAAACACTTATTTCAAAGGAAGGCCTCATGCGAATCCTCGGAGTCATGGATAGAGAAATGCCACGCGGCCCAGAGCAGTTACTGGACACTTACTGAGTCTCAGGCACCTTGCTAAGAATCTAGGACGCATCGTGTCCTTTCATGTTTAGAAAACTCCCAGGAGTGGGAAGTGTGGCACTCCCAGCAGCCACCCCTCCAGGCAGCCAGAGGGCACAAGCAGCAGCGGCAGCAGGGGAGAACCAACACCACCACCACCACCACCACCACCAACCCCTGCCGCCGCCTCACTCACCCCAGACTTCCCCAGCCTCTCAGAGCCAGCCAGGTCCACCAAGTTAATTTTGGAGGTGATGTACTTTTCCTCAGATAAGGTCCGGGAATGGGCCTACGAAATAGCGTGGGGTCCCCGTCACAGAGTGGAGTTTCAACTGGGAGATTCCCGCACGGATCTGCATGCCGCACCTTCCCTGGGCTGCGCCCACCTCCAGGTAGATGGTGAAGATACAGTGCGACCTGGAAGAGTTTTTGTTCAGGGTGTGGGCGGCTATGATCCTGTTGGTTTCTCCCTGAAGAAGAAGGGAAATGCATATGACATTTTGAAACATTAAAATGACAAGGCCTAAGGATCGTCTTTTTCATTTGTTGTTTATTTATTTCCGAGGTACCAGGGATTGAACCTGGGGCCTCTGCGGGGAGCTCCCCCCGCCCTTCCTTAGTTCTTATTTGAGACGGGGTCTTACTAAGTTGCCCAGCCTGGGCTCAGCCTCCCAGGCTGTTGGTTTTACAGGCTGGCTGGCCTGGAACTTTTGACCCTCCTGCCCCAGCCTCTTGAGCTGAGATTCCAGAAATGCACCACCAAGTATAATATTTTGTTTGCAATATTTAGACAGGCTACTGCTGACATTATCAATTGTTCCATAATGGACAAGTTACCTCATTTTCTAAAAATAGAAGGCTTATGTTTATATTAAGATAACCTGACTTTTTCTTTTTCTTTTTTTTTTTTTTTTTTTTGAGACAGGGTCTCGTTATGTAGTTCAAGGGCTGGCCTTGAATGTAGCACCATCCTTCTGCCTCAGCCTCCTGAATGCAATAATTCATAACTTTTTATTGGCTTGTCTTTTTTCTTTTTTCTTTTTCTTGATACCAAGGATCAAACTCATGACCTCACGCTTGCCAGGCAGGCGCTTGTGCCACTGAGCTATATCCCTGGCCCTAATTCATAACTTTTAAAAAACTTTAAATATAGTATATTATGATTTTTTTTAACTAGTTGCTGTTGTTAACCAGTTGCTGTACCTAACTGATACATTAAACATCATCACAGGTATATGTACACAGGAAAAAACCCAGGGTGTATAGGGTTTGGTACTATCAATAGTTTCAGGCATGTGCTGGGGATCTTGTAACATAGACCCCGGGATAAGTGGGGCCCACTGCACTTTTAGTATGTAGGGAACACAACTCATTTGTATTCTTAAAGGGCCACTAGGCCCTTATCTTTAATTCACAGCTTGGACTCTATAACCAGAATACATTTAAAAGCAAATGTGGTAGAAACAGCTGTTTGTGGGGAAATCAGTCCCTGTGGAGTGGACTCCTGTCTCCTAAAAGGTCCCCAGGGATGCAAGGAACAAGCCCCAGAGCAGGGCTGTTTGTCCCCTGTAGAGAGGGGCTCCCTGCTGGGGAGCCAGCTGAGTGTGTCCCCATGGCTACTTCTCCAGCGCTGTTCTCTGTCTACCCTGTGAACACGTCCGGTGACGCTTTTCACCGGGAAAGGGTTCATGTCACTTCTACTCATTTGTTTTGTTTTGGTTTTGGTTTTCCGAGACTAGATCTTGGGCCTCATAATCACTATGCCACCTGCACGCTGCCCAGGGCTGGGCCCGGTGCCCAGGTGTTCCTGTGACTCCTGGGACTGGACTTGCTCGGTGCAGCTTTGCTCACTCCCTTCCCCGCCCCGCCTCGCAGGGAGTTTCCTTCCTACCCCACCTCCCTGTCCTTTCACTACCAGAGCAAGGATGAGGGCCGGAAGGCATCAGGTGTGAGGGATGATTGCTGCTGGCAAAAGATCTCCAAGAGCCAGGGCCTGGAGTGGAGCCTGGGTGCCTGGTCCTCATTCTCCTGACAGCCTTCCTGGACCAGCACAGTCGGCACCTCTGCTTTTACAGATGAACAACACGGGACTAGAATGAAACCTGGATTTGAGCCAGGCCCCCAGATTCCAGGTCCTATACTTTTCATCCTGTATTTAAGCCTAAAGCAGGAAAGAGGCTTCTATTTGCAGCAGAAGAATGGCCTGAGCATTCCGATACCCTCCCGTGGCAGAACAGCTGAAGTGGGGGCGCAGAAGGCATCCAGCTGCCTATTTCACAGGTGCCTGAGATTGCCGAAAAGTATAGGGGCCAGGTGTGGTGGCCGTGCCTGGGATCCCAGCACTGCGGAGGCTGAGGCAGGAGGAGGCAGCAAGTTCAAGGTCAACCTGGGCTATACAGTGAATTCAAGGCTAGCCTGAGTTACAGGGATAAAAACAAAGGTGTGTGAAGGGGAAGAGGGCAGGGGCAACGCCCGAAGCCCTCATCTGGGATTGTGCCGAGAACCAAGGTTCTTCCTGTCTGGGAAAGTGCCTGCAAGCCGGTGCTCCCCGAAGGAAAGCTACACAATGCCCTCTCCCTCCCTGGGGCCCTTTTCTCTTTACTTTCAATTCAGGGAGACCTGGAGCCAGCCGACTCCTTCAGCGGCTCCTAATCCGCCTGCTGAAAGGTGACAAAGCCTGCTGGTCTGCCAGGAGAGCACGGGAGCAGGCTGCGCTGTAGCTCAGCGGTAGAAGGCAGGCTTGGCCTGGGTGAGGCCCTGGGTTCAATCTTCAGCACCACAATGAAAACGGCAGCAGAAACAAACAACAAGGCTTGCTGTAGTGGTGCAACCCCTGCTTATGGAGGCTGAGGCAGGAGGCTCACCAGTCAGCAAGACCCTGATTCAAAATAAAACCTAAACAAAGAGCTGGGGTGGAGCTCAGCGGCAGAGCAGCCTGGGTTCAGTCCCTGGTACCTCACACAAAGCAAACCCTTGTCCTGGCCTCCACCTCCCTCACTTTGTTTTGACGTTTTTCTGGTGCCTGGGGATCTCGTTGCTAGGCCAGTGCTCTCTACCTCGGTGCTCTGGCCTAGCCTGGCCGGGTAGCAGCCTCCGACTGCACCAGTAGCTTGTGTGCCTGGGGGTCCTCAGCGATCCCCAGCCAGGCCCCACGAACGGACTTCTGCGGAGAAGCTCTTTCTAATCCTTTGGCTTTCCCCCCGGATTCACAAAGGAAATCAAAAGGGCTTTGTTGTTGTTTATTTAGTTCGTTATTTTTAAAAAGTTAAATTTATTAACCAAAAATTTTCTTTTCTTCTTTCTTTTGTTCTTCAGTGCTGTGGATCAAACCCAGTGCAACACTCCACCACTGAGCTACACTTCCAATCCCCAGTAAGCAAATTAAAAATACCGTAGTGTGAAGGCTGGGTGTGGTGGCACAAGCCTATAATCCCAGCAGTTGGGAGGCTGAGGCAGGGGGATCACTGTTATTTTGAGGCCAACCTGGGCTACAGTGAGTTCAAGGCTGGACTGGACTATGCAGTAAGATTCTGTCTCAATAAATGAATAAATAAATAAGTAAATAAGAAAAAACACAAAATGTTTAACTTTCCACAGATGCAAGGTTGATGTTACTCCCAAACTTTCCATGTAACTAAACTTTCAAATCTGCTAACACACACTGACTTATTCCACTCTGGATTTTTAAGGGGTTAATTTCTTCTTCCAAATTTTTCCTAATACATCCTCAGGTAAAATAGAACTTTTGGAGCTGGGCATGCTGGTTACACACCTGTAACCCCAGCCCCATGGGGGACTGAGGCAGGAGGATCACATGGTTGAGCCCAGCCTGGGTGACTTTGGGGGAGCTGACTCTCTAAGGCTGGGGACATGGCTGGGTTTAATCCCCAGGTCCATTAATAATAACAATAATAATAATAATAATACAGAATAAAATAAATTTAAAATTAAAAGGCTCTTCCAAATCAATCAAGTACATATTATTCTTAACAATCAGATCGGCCTGAACTCTCATACATTTTTGATGCCAGTGTACAATGGTGCCGCTCCTGGGATAGTTTTCTGGGAGTTAAGCACAGGACTAGCAACTCTATTCCAGGTATCTACCCAAGAGACACAAAAGCACATGTAGCACAAAGACTGGTATCCAAATGTTCGTAGCAGCTTTTTGTTTGGTTTCGTTGATTTTTTTTTTTTTTTTGAGACAGGGTGTCTCACTTTGTAATTCAGGCTTGCTTTGAGCTGTCTATGCAGTTCAAGCTGGCCTCAAACTTGGAATGATCCTCCTGCCTCAGCCTTCCAAATGCTGAGATTATAGCTTTGTACCAACACCTGGCAGCAGCATTACTCACAACTGCCAAAGAATAACCAAAATATCTGTCTAGTGCTAAACAGACGAGCAAAACACAATGGGGCAAGTATTCAGCAATAAAAAGAGAGGTGGTGCTGATACATACTACAAGCTGCAGAGAGGCAAGGGAGTTGCCACAAAAGCCCAGTGTAGAATGTCTGTGACAGTCACAGCTGCACAGATCAAGGCTGTGGTTGTCTTGGGGAGGGGGCAGGAAGTGAGTGTAAATGGGCCCAGGGAACTCTTGGGGGTGAAGCAGCATTGTGTGTGTGTGTGTGTTTGTGTACGAGTGATACTGAACTCGGGACCTCTGCACTGTCCTCCAGCCCAGACCAGTTTTTAAAAAGTTTTTCTTTGAGACAGGGATCTGTTAAGCAAACCAAGTTTCCTGGGCTGGTTTCAAACTTGTGATCCTCCTGCCTCAGCCTCCCAAGTGCTGGGATTACAGGCATGAGCCACCATGCCAGGCTAAAACTGCTTTTCAAAACAAGTTACGTAGACAGCCTCAGGGGATTTGTGCCTGCATCTTTGTATCTGGAGGAAAGAAAGACCTTGGTGGTGGCAGAAGTGGGACATTCATGTCTTACTGCTGCCCCCAACGTGTTCTCTCAGCAGACTGGAATCTAATCTTCTCTTTAGCTATAGGTTTTATATTTTTCCATGTCCAAAAGTTCTTTTTATTCCCCACTACTGGGGATTGAACCCAGGGCCTTCACATGGAGCTACATTTTTTTTTTTTTTTTTTTGAGACAGGGTCTCACTATTCAGTTTAGGCTGGTCTTGAACTCACGGTGATTCTCCTGCCTCAGCCTCCCAAATTCTGGGATTACAGACAAGCACTACCATGCCCAGCTTTCATTTCTAGCTGAATTTATTAAATGAGCACATGTTAATCTTCATTCTGATGATCAAAGTAAGATCCTAAGGAGGAAGGAGGAGAGGGGAAGATAGAAAAAAGGAGCCCAGGCTGGGCCAGAAAGCCTTTGACTCCACCATCTCACCTCAAATAGGAGGCTGAAGGCATCCTCCTCCTGGCTGGTGAGGTGGACCGACAGGCCCTTAATAAAGATCCCCTGGTTGTTTTCCACGATGGTCATTGGCGTGCCGGAAGTGCCCACATAGGGCAGAGTGGCCAGGAGATCAAACAGGCTCTCGTTATAGATTTCCAGGTAAGAGATGCGCACTGTGATGGCGTGTGTGGGGTGCTCTTCAATCATCCTGAAGACCTAGGTGGGAGGTGGACAGAAGTCACCATGGAGGACTGAGCAGGTGGCCAGTGTCACTGATCCCTGGAGTAACATCTGGAAGTATATGGTAAGTCTTGCAGTCTGGCTGGTATGATATTCAACATCGACAACAATGATTATTGTTATTACTTCATTGGGTGATGTTAATTATCATCTTATAAATTTTTTGAGTCAAGATCTTGCTATCTAGTCAGGCTGGCCTTTAACTCATTGCGTAGCCTGGAATTTGCAGTGATCCTGCTGCCTCAGCCTCCCCAGTGCTGGGATTACAGGGGTGCACCACTGTGCCAGGTTTATGGTGTGACAATTAATTTCACCTTTTATTTTACTTTTTAAATTGTGGCTAGTAGAAAACTCAGCATTTTATGCATGTGATTTACTTGGTATTTTAATTAGGTGGCACGGAGCTGAACTATTAAAGTCGAAGATGCTGAGATACTGATGTTTCCACCTTTGCCTCAGAAGCCAGAGCATGGGTGGTGGATATACTAGGAGGATGTCCACGCCTCTTATACAATGAGCTTGTCAAAACCACAGATGCTGCTGGGGATTTAGCTCAGAAGCATAAGTGCCTACATGGTGAGCGCGAGATTGTGAGTTTAATCCCTGGTACAAAAAAAAAAAAAAACCCCAAAACAAAATAAACCACAGATGCTTTTGGGGAAAGGCTGTTTGCCTCCCACCTCCAACTAGACTCCTCACAGATCCGGGCTCAGGACCATCTGCTGCCTTCAGTCACACTTCCCAGGCCATGGCTGACATGGTCAGTCCTAGAGCTCAGGTCATGCCCTGCTTTCTTGCCTTAGCTTTATTATTACTTTAATTTATTCACTTATTTTGCTGGACAAGGGCTAAACCCAGACCCTTTGCCCTGAGCTAATTAATTTTTAAATTTTTGACCCAGTGTCTTGCTAAGTCACTAAACTGCTCAGGCCAGGTTTGAACTTGCAGTCCTCCTGCCTCAGCCTCTCAGAGTGCTGGGATCTCAGGTGTGTGCCATTGTACCCAGCTTGTCTTGCTCTTTCAGGGGCTATGGGGTGGAAGAAGCCAGAGCAGGCCTACCTTCTACACATGAAAATCAGGGAGCTCAGAAGGGGCCCACATTCCACTCGTTATAACCGTATGGAACAAGATTGGGACTTCCAAATCCTTATTACAGGATCGCAGGTGATCCGCACAGTGGGAGGCTGATTAGCCTGTCTGCCCCTTTTCATAAATGAGGAAATGGCTTACAGGGTGCAACCAGTCTGCAGCCTGGACCCTTAGTGTACTAGGCCTCTTCCCACCCCACCCCCAGCACAAGTCCTGTCTAGGGCCCTGGTGCCTGTCCTAGCCACAGGTCCTTTGAGGGCTGGACCCGCTGTCTGCAGCAGCCAGTGTGGGGTCAGCAGCATGTATGACAAAGGGGACCTGTGTGGGTTCCCACCCGTGGGCCTGCTCTACCTGCTGCAGGGCTCGGGGCAGGATCCCCCGGTGCTTGTAATTCTCAGTCGCCCCCGTCATGGTGTATGTCTTGCCGGCTCCTGTCTGCCCGTAGCACATGATGGTGCCTGCAAACATTTCAAAACACATCTTGGTGACATCCAGGAAAATCGTTCTAAGGACAGCTCTCTCATCCCCCAGCACACACGCCAGGAGCCAGGCAGGACCAGGGAGCGAAGGCTGCCAGCGACGTCAGGAATGCCACCGTGGAGGATGGTGGATAAGGAAGGGGACAGGGACAAGAAGAGTTGAGTTGTGTACATCTGTCCTGAATCTGAGGTCCACCCTGTTCTACTGCTCCTCAGGCCAAGGATACTCTGGTCCTAGGGCCTCTGAGCACAGAATTAGAGTCCAGCCCTTCCCTAGCATGGCCAGAGGCTGCCTTGGTCCTGGGGCTGCTGGGAGGCATTGACCTTCCCACCCAGGCTCAAGGACAGTGGAGTGGGAATGGCATTTCCTGCTGCAGAGAGGACGCAGTGCCTACAGGACCAAGCAGTGCTCTGAATGGCTCGTGGGCCACTTTCTAGAACTTGGCCGCCATGATTGGCCCCCTATCTGGTCACCTGACCACACTGGGAGGCTTTCATTTGTGCTCCTGCTGTGCTTTGGATCCACTGGGCTCTGGGACACAGAACACAGGTCACCAGATGCCTGGCTGCTCCCAAGCTGGACCCCATCTCAAAGGCTGATTCCAGGATGGATACGGCCGAGCTCCCGAGGCAGCCTGTGAGTGTGGGATCGGTGCTCGCTCACATGTGCTCTCCTTCCTGGGGTTCAGGTGAGAGCTGGAGCCAGGGACCAGCTATTACCCCAACACAAACAGGCAGCAAGGGTCGCCTCAGCAGAGAGCTTTTGCAGCTCCACAGCACGAGAGCTGTGGGCCCTCCTGGCACACCAGGGATGGTGGCACACATCTGAGATCCCAGCACTCTGAGAGGCTAAGGCAGGAGGAATGCAACCTCCTGGGCCCTGGATCCTCTGTCTCCATCTCCACATGCTCTAGGGTGTCATGAACTCCAGTGGGACTATCCCACACTCAGTGGACCACACCTGTGTCCCAAGATAAATTTCAATGTTTGGGTGTCTGCACTCAATAGACTTTTAAGATAGAAGAAACTTACACAATTGGAGCTTCGAGGCTGGCTCAGTCGTAGAGCAGTTGTCTAGCATTTGGAGGGTCGTGGGTCTGATCCCCAGCACCAGAAACAAAAACCAAAAAAAAGTCTTGCAAAACAAGGAACATTCTAGTCAGCAGCCACGAGATGGCAAAGTGGACAAATTGTGATTTTGCAACACTTTTGATATTTATTGTTTTGTTTTTGTTTTTGAGATAGTGTCTTGCTATGTACTTGAGGTTGGCCTTGAACGCATTACATATGTAGCCCAGGATGACCTCAAACTCCTGGTGATCCTCCTGCCTCAGCCTCCCAAGCGCTGGGATTACAGGTGTGTGCCATCACGCTGTTTATATTTTGTATCTTTTTTTAAAATTGGTACCAGGAATCAAACTCGCAACCTTGGCTTGCAAGGCAGACACTTATGCCGCTGAGCTAAATCCCCAGCCCTATATTTTGTATCTTTTACAGGAGTGTTGGGGAATTTTTTTGGCAGGGGGCAGTGCTGGGTATGGACCCCAGGTGCTATGCATGTGCTCAACACTAAGCTACAACTCCAGCCCTGTTTTTTAATATTTCAAAACAATCTTAGAATTTCCAAGTTTGTAAAACATTCTCAATAAAGCTTTCCCTTCCCCAGGCATGATAGCACGTGCCTATAATTCCAGAACTCAGGAGGCAGAGACAGGAGGATTGCCATGAGTTTGGGGTCAGCCTGAGTAATTTAGCAATTTAATCAAGACTCTGTCTCAAAAGGAAAAAAAGCCAGGCATGGTGGCATATACCTGTGTTGAACGTGGGCCCCCTTGCACACGTCAGACAAGTGCTTTACCATGAACCCATGGACCTACACTCCAGGCCCTTTTTATATTTTATTTTTTATTTAGTGAGACAGTATCTCACTAGATTTTCCTAGACTACAATTTTTTTTTTTGTCTTTTTGAGACAGGGTCTCACTATGCAGTTCAGGCTGACCTTGAGCTTACTTTGTAGCCCAGGATGGTCTCCAATTCACAAAGATCCTCCTGTCTCAGCCTCCTGAGTGCTGGGCTTACAGGTGTGTGCCACCACACTGGGCTCTAGAGTAGAAAATTTGTGATCCTCCTGCCTCCTCCGCCTGCGTAGCTGGGACTGAGCCATTTGTCACCATATCTGGCTAGAGTTAGGGTCTTTTAATTATCCTTGGAAGGCAGAACCCTGAGGACACTGGATCAATCCATGCTCACCATATCACCAAGAAGCAGTAAGATTTCTACCTTAATAACATGTAGACAGATAAGCATACAAATGCTAATAAGTGAGGTCATATTTTATGTTATTCACCATAAAGTACTTGTAACTCTTCCTCACAGGAAGGGCTGCCCAGGCTCTTAGGAAACATAAGTTAATTAGCTAAATTACCATTGTAGCCATCTAGGGCCTGCGAAACCACATCCTTTGCGACTGTCTCATAAACCAGGTCCTGGGAGGCATTGTGAAGAACTCCGTCCAGCTTGAAGGACCAGTCTGTCTGCTGATTATTGACAACTCCTTTCCGAGTGTCTTTTTTTAGGTGAATATCAATGCTCTAAGAAAAAAGAGAGAAGAAAAGTCACTTGTTAGGAAACTTGCCAGAAAAAAAACAAAACAAAACAAACCATTACTGACAACTGGGAGTGCTTGTGCACCCCTGAAATCCTACCACTTGGGAGGCTGAGACAGGAGGATCACCCAGAGTATTGAGGCCAGTTCCTGTCCCTGTCTCAAAAAACAAAACAAAACACCAAAATCACTGAGAGCTGAGGCCTGAGTTGGAGAAAATAGAGGAGTGAGCTTTAGAGTGAACAGGTGCTAAATCTGGAGGAATTCCTCAGAATGGGAGAAAGCAGCTCCTTCAGGAAGGTCACACAACCCTGAGGAGGCAAAATCAGGAGACCGGAGCAGGTAACTTTCACTATTAGGTTCCAACCAGTACATGAGGCCAGGCATGTTTATCATGTTTTTTGTCTATTTGTTGGGTTTTTGGTGGTGGTGATTGTGATGGTGATGGTTGTTTTTGTATAGTGGGGGTCTCACTATATAGTTCAGACTGGTCTTGAATTTGCAATCCTCCTGCCTCGGCCTCCTGAAGGCTGGGATTCTAGGCAGGCACCACCTACTTCATGTTCTTATTAAACAAAGCTTAGGCCTGGGGATTTAGCTCACGGCATAAGTGCTTGCCTGGCAGGTGTGAGGTCGTGAGTTCGATCCCTGGGACTGGGGGGGTAGGGAGCTTAAACAAAGCTTAGATATGTCCCTTCAGTACAGAGAGTCCCTGGATTAGATGCAGGGGAACCAGGCCCCTGGGGTTAACAGTGGGGGGCCCCCTTCTGCTCTGCACTGTGAGGAGCTCCTCTGTCCACACTGGGGCCCTGGGCCCAGCACAGAAACAAGCACAGAAAGGCTCTAGGCTTCGCAGACACAGTTATTGTTTGGTATCACAGTAAACTGGCGAGGCCCATCCTCCTGTCCCCTGCAAGTTTTTGATGCATGCATTTGGACTAGCTGCGGTGGCAGAAGCTGCCCTAAGGACATCCTGGGTAAAGTCAGTTCCCAGTGAGATTCCTCTTGGTGTGGAATTTGGATGTAAACGTTCTCTTGCTCAAACCTTTTAATTTGTTTGTTTGTTTGTTTGTTTTTCAAGACAGACTATTGCTATGTAGTTCATGGCTGACCTCAAACTCACAGTGATCCTCCTGTCTCAGCCTCCCAAGTGCTAGGATTCCAGGTGTGAGCCACCATGCCCAACTTCTTGCTTAAATCTCATCCTGGCTACTCTAATTCCTGACCCAAGACCTGGCTGTGCAGAGTAAAACTAAAACTAAGAAAAACAAGTCTGAATCCTTCTCATACTAAATACTCTATGCTCCTGTGCTCTCTGAGACTAGGTCATGCAGAGGAACATATCACAGGGCTATATCTGAGCTCTTCTCTGACTGCTGGGACCTCTGAGGCTTGAGCAGTTTGCCCTTAAACTCTTCCTTTAAAGATGCCTCAATGCTGGCCAGAGTGGGGCTCCAGATGTTTGCTAATAAGAACCCCTCTCACTCAGGCTGCCCTCTGTCTGTCCAAGGGTTTGAAGGACGGTGATGAGGGTGTAGAGTTGGAGAAATCTTTCCCCTTCTCATGACAAGTTTCCCCCACTGCTGGGTAAGTGTAAAAGTAATCAACTCGAGACATCCTTACGATGCCCACTGAGAGATTATATAACCACAGCTCTGACCACCAGAAAGTTTTGTGTGAGCAGGTGGTGGGGGGGATGCAAAGTTATTAACAGTAAAATGATGGGAAGGCAATTCGGAATGGGGCCTTCTCCTTAGCGGCACTGCGAGGGTGGGGTGGAGACTCAGAGCACCCCCATCTGAACTTTGACCCATGCTGCCTGGGTCCTTAACCGGTGGTTGTTCAGAAACAAGGTTGAGCAGTGGTGACATAGGACAGAGACAGCAAGGCCCCAAGGTGGCCAAAGGCAGACTAGCCGCACTCACTTTGCTGTCGTTTCCGTACTTGATCATTTCGTGAGCGAAGTCATCGGTGGGCTTGACGCGCACAAAGGCACGAACCTTCTTCTTAGAGCCCATCTTTGCTAAGGGGAAAGAACAAGGCCACGCTCAGTGCTTATCATCCAGTGCCAGTGGGGCGGAGCCGTCGGCAAGACCAGGAAAAAAGCGAGGTGCAGGGCGCTTTCCTGTCCTTCTGAGAGCCACTCTTCCTTCCTTCCGTCCCCCAGCTGGCCAGTGCCCTTCCAGAGGACCCTGTTTGGCAAGCACTGAACTTCCGAAGGCTTTGTAGTCACCTTTAATTTTCCACTATTGACCTCAAGGAGACTGAAACAAAAAGCAACCGTAATCCTCTCTTTAGTGGCCTTAGTTTGTGTTTCTAGAAATAGTCTGCATCTAAGATGCAGTCACTTACGCTTTGCCTCGCTTATATATTTTCTTGTAACGTTCTATGAAATATGTTAAAACTTTTCCTTTCTTTTTTTCTTTTTCTTTTGTGTGTGTGTGTGTGTGTGTGTGTGTGTGGTATTAGGGAGGGAACCCAGGACCTTTGCATTGAGCTACAATCCCAGACCTTTTATTACTTTTTGAGACAGGGTCTCACTAAGTTGTCCAGGTTAGGCTCCAACTTGCAATCCTCTTGCCTCAACTTCCCAGAATGCCAGGATTATAGGTGTGCACCACCAGCACCACCACACCTAGAAAAACTGTTGACTCACCTTGCTTCACCACACCTTCTGTACCTCCAGCTGACTAACTGGATCATATAGAAGATGCCCTGGCAGGACAGCAGTCAGTCTTTCTTCTCTCATTCCACTGACAGGAACCACAGGTCCCTACTTCCTCTCCCTCCCCTGAAGTGGAAGTACATTCTTGTCCATTTCTTTCAGGGAGCGGCAAGTACATATCTTCCCTCATTATCCCATCACGCACACACAACGACTTATTGTAGGCACATAACAGCGGGTTGAATTGTTTGGTGCAGCTTTATGCAACAGAATGGAATGGGATGTCCTGCACTTGCAAAACATTCTAACTTATATAATGTTAATTTCTTTTTTTGTACCAGGGATTGAACTCATGACCTTGCACTTGCCAGGCAGGCACTCACGCTGCTGAACTAAATCCCTGGTTCAATGTTAAATTTTTGAAGCTTTTTTTTTTTTTTTTTTTGGTTTTTTAAAACAGTCTCTGTATGAGTTCAGGCTGGCCTCGAAACTCACAATGATCTTCCTATCTCAGGTTCCTGAGTACTGGGGTTACAGGTATGCAGTATCACACCTGGGTTTAAAGCTAATTTTAAAGATCTCTGTTATTTAAAAAAAGCCACTCAAGTATAACATGAATGTATTTTAATTAATGAATTATTATTATTTTTTAAAGCACATGAAGTCTAGGTTCGGTGGTATACATCTGTAATTCCAGTGCTCTGGGAAACTGAGGCAGGAGGATCACAGGTTTGAGCCCAGCCCAGGCAACTTTGTGAGTTAGGGAAACACCGTGTCAAAGTCAAAAATAAAAAGGGCTAAGTGTTTGTATTCACTTTGCCTGGAGGCAGCCTGAAGCTGATAAAGACAGTGGTTATATCCAAGTCCTCCACAGACGTGAAGGAGTGACCCTAGTACAGGGCTTCCGTGCACATCACCTCTCGTCCGTGAGCTGTGCCTGCCTGTCTGTTGTGCTCCTGGGCCTGACCAGCCAGCCTAGTTCCTGTCCTGCCTCGGTCTGAGCCAGTCGAGAGACCTCATCAAGTGACGGCTGTGTGTGGATGCCGAGGTGATTCAGTTGTCCTTACGGAAGTACGAATTTGCCCCCACTCTAGAGAGGCTGCGTCTTGGGGAACAGGTCTCTCCCCGGCTTCGTGGCTCCTTAGATTGGGTTGTTAATGGCAGCGTGTAAACACCGTGGTCCCCGAAGTGAAATATTTCTGTAACCACATGTGAGTACTGTGTAGCTAGTAATCTTCCAAGCCCTTTGATGGCTCTTCACATTCTCTTGCTGTGAGTTTCTTGGCTCTGAAATGATTATTCTGTTTGGTTAATATGCAGCATATTGGACACACACACACACACACACACACACACAAGGGCTAGGGAGGTAGTTCAGTGTGAAGATCCTAGGTTCAATCCTTAGCATCACAAAAAAAAGTATGTTAAATAATAGTAACATTTTATATGTAGTTTTCTAAGAGAGGCTCAGTGCTGTTACCTAACAATAATTATTCTATATTTTTAAAATATTATGCTGTTACCTAACAATAATTATTTTACATTTTTAAAATATTAATTTCCTTTCTCATTTCCAGACACAAGTTGTGGTGATTCTTTGATTTCCTCTTATAATATAATAATATTATAATAATAATTATCATCAAGTGGTGTTAAGACTTGTCCTTATAGAAGCCAGTTAAATAGAGACAGGCATTGCTTTTTCAGTTTCATTTCAATGATGTGGGAGAAATAAAACCATGACCTCTCATACCTCCTTCAGCTGTTAAATCAAGTGAGTGAGCATGGCACTTATACAGAGTGTGTCTGCAACTGCCACATTCCTCTAGTCACTACTTCACGGAAGTCCTGTTCCTAGATACTGTGGGACATAGCAAGTAGCATTTTTTATTTTTAGAAAGTTAATCTGGCCAAGTGTGGTGGTGCACACCTGTAACCCCAGCACTTGGGAGACTGAGGCAGAATTGCCTTACGTTCGAGGCCAATCTAGGCTACATAGTAAGGCCAGCCTGAACTGCATAAGTGAGACCCTATCTGAAAAAACCAAAAAATAAAATTAACCTAAAAGATACTGGGGTGAGAAAAGATAATAATGTCTTACCTGATTTAAGCCCTAACATTATTTTTTGTCTGCAAAATTGAGCTCTAGAAATAAAAAGCTACAGATAGCTCTAGCACAAGCCCCCAAACTGAGGAAAATGAAGAACCTATCTCATGACCAACTGCAGTTTGATTTATCCTACTGGGAAGCTGAGGGAAGAGGGAACTTGGTTTTGACTCAAACACATACAAGATTTCTAAAATCTGCACACCAGAACCACTTCCCATGCCAGCACCAAGGGCAATCCTCAGAAGTTCAGATACCATCCAGAGTGCCCTCTGAAAGAGACCATGAAGGAGCAGGGGAGCTCTGGGAGCAGGTGCCCAGGTCTCCCTCTCTGGAGCCCCTGCCTGCCAACAGCACAAGGGCAACACAGGCCAGGTCACAGCAGCCCCCAGAGCATGCCCGGTCTCTGCCCTGAAACTGCCAACATGCACATGCAGTTGCCCCATCTGTTCTCTTCATGCTAATGCCATGGCTCCAAGCATGCCAGGAGCTATACCCACATGCAGTAAGCCTTTCCTGTGACCTGAAACTTAGCAGCCCCTGTATACCCAGACATTTGGGGATCCTCACACCACTGTACACTTACTGAAATACTGCTTGTTACCATTTCTATGCCGCTTCATTTGTGTAGGGTTCAGCTCCCAAACCCAAATTACTGGTGAGCTGCCAGAGGGCAAGCCCTGTGCCTTCTATGTCTTTTGAATCCCCCCACAATATCCAGAACAGTGCCTGGTACAGAGCGGGTGGGGGGTCAGGCAATAGTGGCTGGCAGTGACGGTCATGACCGGAAGTCACAGGGTGGCTGAGTCTCCACATCTGCATCCATCTTCAGTCACTACTGAGAGAATCCCAAGGGGTATGTAATGTCCCTCCCTCCCACACCACCTCCAGCCCTTCTGCAAGACAGCACTTGGTTTCCAGGTATAAAAAGCCATGCTTCCCTCCTCACTGCATCTCCTTTTTAACAGGGTTCTCTTCCTCAGGACGCTGTGGGGAACACCCCTCTCTTTTAGGTACCATCCTTCATATGCTGCTGTTAGAAAGTGATTAAGTGGCTAAAGGAGAACTCTGTGCTAAGACTCGTGTTTTCCCCATTTGTTTTAGGAGTGGGGATGGGGCATCCCTGAAGGCTCGACAAGAACCAGATAGCATCCAGCGCGACTGTATGGCAATAGGCAGGTCCGTATCTTCCAGTGCTCTTGCCCAGACCAGGGACAGAGGCGGATGTGGCTGTAACAGCAGCATCTAAACCCAAATTACAGGGTCCGACTGCATCTGGCCTTGGACTGGACACAAGCCTGGCATCCGGGCAAAAGTAGCCTTTCTCCTTTTCCTCACCTAAGGTGCAGGAGCCCTGTGTGGAGTGTGCACGGCAGGAGGCCTTGGGCCCACGCTTGTCCCTCTCGGTTGTGGATTCCTCATCTGTAAAGTGATGGCCTCAAGCTGATGATCCCGAAGCCCCCTTCAGTTTGAAAACTGAGGAGTGAAGAGTCCAGACGACTTCTGGTACTCTGCCTCACACCGTCTGTGTCTTGGGCGCTACGTAGGACCCTCGTGGAACCCTCGTGAGGCCAGGGAACATTATCTCCAAAAACCCCAAGTCACTGACAGGCTGAAAGGAGCCTTGGGGTGCCTCGTCCTCTTCTGCATAGGTTTCACAAATGAGTAAGCTAAGCCGGGATCTCCTGAGTACAGGCGCGCCAGGACCTCAGTCAGCCACTGCCAGCGGCCCGGACGCACACGCCATCGGGACTCCCTTCGTTCTAACCCCACGCGCGCGTGGCCCCTGCTCACCCCTTGCGAGGCAGCGGCACTTTCCGAGCGCGACAGCGGCAAGTGCAGCAATCCAAACTGCCGGAGACCCGGCCACACCAGGCGGCGCCGCTGGGCAGTGTATACAGTCGCCATGGTAACAGCCCGTTTCCGGGGATTCCGGAAGTGTCTTGGAGTGTGGCGGAAATTAAATCCAAAAACCTCCTTCGGTGATACGAGTAAGGTCAAGGACGAATCAGAAGCCGGCAAATGGGACCCATTAATCTAGAAAGACTATAGCAAGTGTATGCACAAAGCTGAGGATATGAGAACGGGGAAACGAAGGCTGTGGTTGAACCAGGAAGCGGGACGGCCGGGCTTCCGGCGCAGAGGAGTTTGCGACTACGGGGGCCGCGCGGGCCCATCCGATTCCGGCTCTGCACTGCTAGCTGTAGTCCGCGTGTGCTCTCGCCCCGCCCTGATTAGTGTGGAGCCCGCCGGCCAGGCCTGCGCAGTCGCGGCGGCCGGGGAAGATGGTGGAGGACGGCACGGAGGAGCTTGAGGACCTGGTGCACTTCTCGGTGTCCGAGTTGCCTAGTCGCGGCTACGGCGTCATGGAGGAGATCCGACGGCAGGGCAAGCTGTGCGACGTTACGCTCAAGGTGCCGCGGGCTGGGCGGTGGCTGGCCGGGTGGAGAGGAGCCGAACCAGAATCAAAGAGGGGCGGGGGCCAGGGGCAGAGAGGACAGGGGATCGGGGATGGAGACTGCGATTGGAGGAGACTGAGGGGGTAAGAGAGAGATGCGGGCCAAGCTGGGAGGGACGAGAGAAGCCCTTCAACCCTGGGTAGGGAGGAAGAGTGAGGCGCCAGGCCCGGGGGGTGGGTGCGACATGGGTGTCCACCTCTTTTTTCTGTCACATGGACCAGAGAAGATGTGTTCACACACCCCCTACCCGTGGAAGAAGGGGTGGGCGCCCTGGAACATCTTCTCTTCGCACATGGACTTATTTGTGCCCCTAAAGGGGCCGTGCTGTGCAGAAGGGAAGGCTCCTGCTCGGGAGTCATTGCCTCTCTTTGATTGTTAGATGACGGTCTGGTCTCTTAAAGAGCTCTTACAGTCGATCTGGAATTTTTTTGAGGTGGGCGTCTGCTCAGTTCATCCTGGGAGACTCTTATCTCCCAGCCCACCCCCAGAAAAGGTCCCAGACTGATGAGCTTGGGGAAAGGGCTGCCGTAACCACCGGTTCCCTTCCAGCTCCCCAAACCGCTGCCCGCCCTTGGCCAACGTCCCCTCAACTGCAGCTGCGCAGGGCTCCCCTCGCTCCCTTGCTCCTCCCTTCAGGCCTGGCGCGCAGCTCGAACGTGGTCCTTGGATTGTGACTATCCCGTTCTCTGAAGACTTGTTTCCTCCCTGAACCACATGACTCCAAAGACATTTCGGATTTGTTTGGATCCTTTAAGAGAATTTACATGTATATCTGTAGAAGAGGAAGGAGGAGATAGGTGTGAAAACATTCCCTCATAGCTTCTTTTCCCACTGTCAGGAAATGGTTGGAAAACTAAATATGCTGGGAGATGATGGGCATTTTTCTGATGTCACTGTTTGTGTCCAGGACAAAATCTTTCTGGCATATACGTGGTACTAGCAGCTTACAGTGATTTCTTTTGCATCAAACTCATAGGACAAAGAGGATGGGAAGATGACCTTGTTGGATCTGCATCATATGACAGTGACTGGCTCTATACCCCTTTTAGAATATGCTTACATAGCCACTCACAATTAACACAGAAAATATTCATGTTCTAGCTGCAACCAGCTATATGCAAATGTTTAGTGTTGCCAGCACTGTTCACGGTTCATGAAACCAAGTACTTTATGGAGTACACCAAGTAGCCAGCCAGAAAAGAATCTAGCTGCGGGGCAAGAAAGTAATTGTGATTGCAGTTTTACTTCTTCCGAAATGGAAGCATTTCTCCAGTATCTTCCTTCAGAGTGCAGTGTGGTGGAAAGAATCATTCCTGCCTGCTGAGAATCCTGGAAAAAGCTACATTATTCTGTCTCCTGGGACTCCTGTAAAGGATAGCGCATAAACAAGTTCACCCCAGGTATTGAGTTCGTTAGCTTTTCCTTGGACTTTTCCTTTTTTAAGAATTGATCAAAGAATTCAGCCTGAGACAACGAAACAGGCAGAAAACACCCAGACTAGAATTACCTGGCCCATCTGAGGCAGGTAGAATAATAATTGATTGTGTGACATTGGAGCACAAAAACTGCCTTGCCTCTGGGTGCCAAAGATGATGTTCAAGTCAGAGCAGAAAGGTAAAGTGATGAGATCCACGAGGAAGCGTCCCAGACCATCGGTACATCTTGGAGTTCACTAAGTGATCAACAGACAGTGCCAGGAAGTGCACAAGTCCAAGAAGACCTTTTGATTTTAGTCCCCAGTCTTCTGCATAGGCACAGTAGATGAAGACCTTACCGAGGGGTTACTGATACTTCAAAGCACCTCTAGCTCTAATGCTCATGTGGGTGATAGAGATCAGCTGGGAAGTGTGCGGTACCCCCTTACCAACTCTACATTGCTCCTTTTACCAGCAGTACAGATGACCAAGTCCGAACTTTCCTCTTTTTTTTGGTACCAGGGATCGAACTCACTCACACTTGCGAGGCAGGCACTCATGCTGCTGAGATAAATCCCCGGCCTAAGTCCAAACTTTCCAGACGGGCCTTTTTAGTGTCCAACCATAGACTGTGGTTGCTGAACCTAAAGCAGCCTGCACTTACCACTCAGGAATTAAACCCTTTCAGTATGACTGCTGCAGAAAAACTTCACCAGGGCTTACTCACTAAAGCTTCATCATCCAAAGCATGAAGTGATTTCCTAATGCAGGGCTACTTAAAACCAGGAACAAAAAGAGACGTGTGTTCTGTGTGACCTTAGAGAACATGTTTTGTTCTTTTCTTTATTCAGCTCTTCTGATGTCTTGGAATAGTTAACACAAAAGTGGTATAAACTGGGCCCAGAACACCAACTATTTATCGCTGTTCTCCCAGCAGTATAACACGTGCCTAGGTACAAGGCGACCTCAGTAGTTCCCTATATCGGGTGAAAATGTGATTTGGAAAGCAGCTGCTCTGTTCCAAGGCCTGTACTTTCATAGGTCTCCTCAGCCTGAAATTATGCGAGGACTTTCCCCTGAGATCTCTGGGTGGGCTGAGAGAAAAGGAAGTAGTGTCAAAGACCAGCGCTCATGCTGAAACTAACCCAGGCAAGGTTCCCCAGATCAGAGTTACCTTCTGAAACGATCAAGTCGTTTTGTAGTTTGGCTTCATGTTTGGGGTGCCTGTGCTTGGTCTTACACATTTAATTTTTTAAGCAAGAAAGGATTTGGGAAAGAATTTCCCTTTTCACTGAGAGATTGCTTGTGTAAAGACACAATATTGTGATGTTGAAATGATAGAAATCATAGGACTTAGGAAACCAACTGACTTAAACCATACCATAAGCTGACTTAAAAGACAGCAAACAGCAGATCATTAGGTAAAGAAGAAACCAGGTGGTTATTGGCATCTGAGATGGAAAGGTATGTAAGAAGCAAATTACTAAGCAGAATTTGACTAATGGCTTGAGTGTGTGTTTGCTCCTAAATGCAGGATTGTAAAGCCTGTTGTTTTTTGGAAGTGTTTATGATAAGCTTTCCTAAAAATTACTAAATACTTCTGAAATCAAGCACGCTTTTTTTTTTTTAAGCTTTGTCATTTCTATGTTTTTTTTTCCTGGCAAAACTTTAGTCTTGGGTAGGCATTCCTCGTACTTTTTTTTTTTTAAGATGTATATTAAATTTCATTTTATGCACAGTAGGGAATTCCTTGTACTTTTATAGTACTACTTCAGAGGCAAAGAACCATAACTGAGAAGTCAGGCTGTGGATGAAATGACCAGGAATGTAAAATAAAATAGGCAAATGCAAGCGTCATAGAAACTCTCTTAATACTGCTATTCTGACTCAATTTGACCTTGACCTGGTCTTTGAAGGTTAATGCCTGACCAGTGAGGTCCCCGCCCAAACTACTTTCTCCCACGGCCCATCAGCTATACTAACTTGCATATGCTGGTGTGCTACCACCTAAGGGGAAAATAGTGGAGATATCCTATATTTTACCTACAGGTTATGTATTGTTTGCAGTGTTTTTACCATGCTGTTTTAAGACAAAATAAAGAATTCTGTGTTGGCTTTAAAAAAAGAAAAAGGCCCAACACAGAACTATGCAGAGGGGTCTTTTGCTCCTGTGTTTTACATGGTTTAGGAACCTGCTTCTCTGCATGAATTGGAGTCAGACTGCTGGATACAGTAGGAGTAGGATGGTTAAGAATTTGGCTTTGAAGACAGAAGGATTTGGATTAAAATCCTAGTTGTAACCTTGGGCGAGTTACTTAATCTCTCTAAGCCTCAGTTTTCTAAACATAAAAATAGAAATGGTTTGTTAATGTGAGGATTACATGAGAAAACTCAGGGTATTCTTTGCATTATTCCTGGCATAAAGTTTTCATCCCTTCAAAATCTCTCTCGAAGGAAATGTATTTCCAGAAGAGAAATAGACTGAAAAAAAGGGGCAAGATCTTCGCAGGTGGCAAGGGCGAAATCAAGAGGATTAAGGAAAATATCCTGGATGAAAGGAGGCAGAGGAGATCGACATGGTGAGAGGTTTTGTCCGTAGTGATTACACGGTGGAAGATGCCAAGGCTAGAGATTTGTAAGCAGTCGAGCTGTGGCAGTAACATTTGGTGTGAGCAGAGATGACTGAAAGGTAAACAGTGAGAGAGAAGTTTCGAATTAAGGTTTATTTTGTAAGAGCGGGCTCAGGAAGACTTCAGAGACGCTGAGAAGGTGGGAGGGTTGCAGATAACAGCTGCATAAAGTAGAACGTTGATCGCAAATACCAGATCTGTAGCAGAAAAATCCTCCAACAATTTTTCCATTAAAAAGCTTTCTATTGGGCCGGGGATTTAGCTTAGTGGCCTAAGCATCTGCCTGGCAAGCGTGAGCTTGTGAGTTTGATCCCTGGTACCAAAAAGCAAAAAAAAACAAAAAACAAAAAAAAGCTTTCTGTTTATTCAAAGAAGCAAGTAAGTTGCTCAGATGGAGCTCCTACCAAGGGCGTCAGCTATATTACTCTGTGAGAGCCAAGGATAGGACCACAGAAACCAGTGTGTTTTTGTTTTTGTTTTTGTTTTCTTTTGGTCTTTTTGAGACAGGGCCTCACTATGCAGTTCAGGCTGGCCTTAAACTCACTTTATAGCCCAGGCTGGCCTCAAACTCACAGTGATCCTCCTGCCTCAGCCTCCCAAGTGCTGGGATTACAGGCTTGCGCTACCACACCTGGCTGTATTTCTTTCGTAAGAGTCTTTCCTCAAATTTGTGGTTTCAGACTGCTTTTCACATAAATAGGCACTGAAAAGCTGCTTGGTAGCTTTCTGGTGTATGATGACGTATTGAGTAGGGGACCTCCCTGAAGAGCAGGGGGTTCTCAAACTTCAGTGGGCTTAGAATCCCATGGTGGCCTTGTTAAAACTGGTTGTTGGAGTTTGCCCCGGAAGTCCTGACTTATGGGTCTGGCATGGACCTGGGAATGTGCATCTTTCAGGGTCCGTAGCCATACGCTTCCAAGAGCCACAGCTGTAGGATGGTGTTCTTTGCTTTGGGATGTGTTCAGCGACCTTGGTCTCCCTCTGAGCATCCTCCCACATGGAATAAGTCTGGTTGTTACCCAGAGTCTTACAATGAGAGGGGCTGGGGCTCTGGCTGTTGTATGCAGGTTTGCACTTCTGCCCTCTGAATGGCACCCTTCCTTGTCTTCAGCAGTTCCCTAATTTGGAGTCACGAGTTAACCTTGTTCAGAGGACAGTGACAGAGCAGCTGCTTGCCTGGGGAAGGGGACCGGTACTGCCTGGTTTTGGCCTCGACGCACCTTCAGAGGTGCCTCCAGAGGTTGAATGTTGGAGGCACTGAACAGGTTGCATAAATTTTGATGATTCAGTTTCTTTGTGTGTAAGGCTGAGATCATCATCTATTTCCGTTTTGAAGATTTTATTAGTTAGTATACTCCAAATAGTCATGTGGTAAAGGCTCAGTAAGCAGTAGGAATTTATTACTCATACCTGATTTTTAAGAGGCACAGTCTTGCTATATATAGTTCAAGCTGGCCTTGAACTCACTATGTAGCCCAGCCTGGCCTCTAACTCATAGTGATCCTCCTGCCTCAGCCTCCTGAGTGCTGGGACTAAGGGCATGTATCACCACACACTGCTTAATACATGCCTCTTTAAGAATCAGCATCATAGTCAGGTATGGTGGCACACACCAGTCAGTCATCTCAGCACTTGGCTTTTACAGATTAGGACCTAAGCCCAGGAAGGGAAGGGACTTGTTCAAGGTCACAGCCTGAGTTAGGCAGAAATAGAGTTAGATTCCTGACCTATGTGTTCAGGGCCAGGTGTTCTTCATGCTGCCCTGCTGCCTCTCCTGACGCTAAGAGGGACTGAATTCATTCCAGCCACTACCTGTGCCTTCTGTCACCTTTACTTACCCTCAGCAACCTGTCATCTTACCTCTTTCCCAAGGTTGTTTAGGAAGAGCGTGAAAACAGGCTTTCACAACCATGCAGGAGCATTCTCAAAGCTCCCTGCCAGGGCTTGACTCCATTCTCTTTTTGGAAGTTTGAAAATCAGTTGCTTGGGAGCCTGTTGGATGGTGAAGTAGAGGCATGATGGGAAAGTGTGATGTGTTCTTTTTCTTTTTCAAAGTCACATTCAGCTGTCTGTCACTTGAACCTCTTATTAGAAAAACCCCCTGGTCTCTCATCCTCTTGTTTGGGAGTGCAGTAGGCACTGTGTCCGAGGCTGGGTGAGGCAGAGAGGTTGGGATCCGCGGGGGCCCTCCTGCCTCTCCTTTTTCTGGGCTAACCAGGCAGCATCTGTGAGGTCCGCTGGGGCCAGCCTGGTGGGCAGAACCCTTCAGTGAGTGTTCTTCATACTTACGAGATCTGTAGCCACCAGACTCACTCATTCCTTTTTCCCTAAACTCAGATACTCCCTTCCTTTCTGTATGTTTGTGAGAGCAGAATGGGTGTGAGGGGAGTGAAACTAAACCTGGGTGTTATTCACAGACCTGTAAGAGTACATGATCAGAGAAGGGCTGTGTGTGTGTGTGTGTGTGTGTGTGTGTGTGTGTGTGTAAAAACTTTTTGTTTTGCAACCGCTGATAAAGCAGCAAGATCTGATGCCATCAGTCTTCTCACTGAGATTTTGTACCTGGGTCTGAGAATTTCACCTGCGGAAGAAAATGGCTTTCCTAAGGGTGAAGGGTGCAGAACTATTTCCTTTTGATTCACCGAATCCAGGTACGGCATTCTCACTGAAGCTGGCTTGGAGTCTGGAACCTTTGTGATGACCATGGAGGTGGAGGAGGGCCTGCTGCTGCATGCCGTGCTCATGCATTATGCAGGGATAATTATAGCACTAGAACAGTCATATTCGGAGGAGCCTGTGAGGTCCTCGATCAAAGCCGTCACTTTGTACATTAAAAGCAAACAAACAAACCATCCCTAAGGCCTGAAGCTATTAAGGGATTTGCCCAAGCTACAAAGCTGCAGGAGCCTGAGGTCTAACCCAGCTGCTTTAGTATTGGTGGAAGTGATGCTTTCACATCCTTGGTCAGATCACTCACCTGCGCCCCGGGGGAGCAAGGCACAGGGGACAGAGCATCCTCCATGTGGTCTTTGAGCACAGCTGGCAGTGATGTGGTTGTCCCAGGGCAAGCCCTGTTCTATTTCAGCAGAGAAGCAAATGCAGACTCTCTGCAATCTTCTCGATAGGATTTTTTGTTGTTGTTTTTCTTATGTATCTATTTATTTTGGGTTTTGTTTGTTTGTTTGGTTGGTTGTTTTTTGAGAAAGGGTCTTGCTGTGTAGTTCAAATTGGCCTTGACTTCACTGCTGATATGTAGCCCAGGCTGGCTGGAATTCCTGGGGACCTTTTCTGTTGCTGTTTTTGGATGGAGACTCCCCGTCTTACCCAGACTGGCCAAACTCAGAGTCCTCCTGCCTTAGCCTCTGCAAGTACTGTAGCTGGTGTTACAGGCGGGCACCATCACGCCAGGCTCAGACAGGATTTTTTTTTAACTCTTTGATTTTTAAAATGATGCTGTCTTGGCAAGCAGGTGCTGTTGCATAGTTGTTCCTGGGATTTTCTGCTCCTTTCAGGTAGTTGTGTTCAGCTTCTGCCTGTGTCTCTGTAATGAGCAGTCAGGGCTGAGGAAGAATGTATTCCCTGAGGAAGCGGAGCAATTGTCCGTATTCATGCAGCATTCACTTCTGAGCTCTCCCGGTCAAGCTAGACCAAGGCTGATGCTGTTCAGTTAGATGGGGATGGAGAGCCGTCGGTGCTGCCTGATGCAGGTGGGAGAAGAGTGGGCCGCAGTCTGGAATACTGGCTGTCAGCGGAGCTGTCTCCTGCAGACCACGTGCTCCCTTATTGCTTCCCATGCGTCTGCCCCTCGGCCCCACTGAGGCTGGAAAGTGAGGCCATGGCCTTTGCCTAACGGCGCTCTCCTGCCCTTCTCAGCACTGAGTTTCATTGCCTCTAGGTCTGGAGCTGGCCGAGGCCCCGTGGTAGCTTGGGGAGACCTCAAGAAGGGTGTCATGACAAGGCCAGTGCACTGGGGACACAAGGCATGAGCCACAGTGTGTCGTGTGAACTCAAAGTTGGCGAAGGCTGTCTTTTAGGGTTTGTGGGTAATAAAGTTTCAGTTGCTACCACTCAGCTTTGAAGTAGTGTTACACACTGCGTGGGTGCAGCTGTGTTCCTGTAAAACTACAGAACCAAGTGTGAACCAGCCCAGGTGGCTGTAGCTGACCAACCTGTTTGACATACATTGGTTTTTGAGACGGTCTCACCTTGTAGTCCAGGTTGGTCTTCAGCTCGTGACTGTCCTCCTGTCTCAGCCTCCCAAGAGCCAGGAAAGCAGGTGTGCACCACCACGCCAGGATCTGTTGTGCTTTGCTGTGGCCTTTGTGAGGCGCAGGTCTTTGGAGCAGGCTACAGGTACTATTGCCTTATTGCTTATCTCGCTCTTAGAAGCGTCTCTAGCTTCAGGGTACGGGTGAAGGGGAAGGATTATTGCAGCTCAGTGCAGAGCACTTGCCCAGCATGTCCCAGGGCCTGGCTTTGATCCTCAACACCCCTCACACAGAAGTACAGGTGACTCTGAGGTGAGGAACCCCGTTTCCAGCCAGCTGCGGGTGGCCACGGTTGTCCTGGCTGCTGAGTGAATTACCCACGCAGGGGAAGTATTGTTCAATTATAGTCAGGTAGTTCTGCTGTGGCCTGGAGCCGAGTGTCTCCACAGCATTAACCAGGGACACTGTGCTCCCCTTCTGCCTCACTGGAGGCTGAGGGACGCCCCGCTGCCTGCAGAGTGGCAGACCAGAGGAGACCACCGTGGCACCTGCGTTGGTGCAGGCCTGACAGCAAAGGGGCGCCGGGTTTTCTGGAAGGCAGAGTAGAGGATCAGTAGCTCACATATTGCCCAGGTGAAGTGATGTGTCTGGGCAGAGCGTGCTGAATTTCTGCTGAGAATACAAAAGTACTTTTTGAAAAAATAAACTAAAAAATAAATAAATAAACTCAGGAAGAGATATGTGTGCACCAGTGATCATGGCCACATTGTTTACAGTAACCCAAAAGCAGGCGCCATCCAGGGGTCCATCGACAGAAAGATAAACAAAAATAGTACACACACACACACACACACACACACACCTTGGGATATTACTTAACCTTCAACACGAAGGATCCTGACACATGCTACAACACAGATGGACCCTGGAGACACTAGGATAAAGCCAGGTATCTTGGTGCACCCCTGTAATCCCAGCACTTGGGAAGCTGAGGCTGGAGAATTGCCATGAGTTCGATAGTCCAAGGCCAGCCTGGGCGACACAGTGAGACCCTGTCTCAAAACAAAACAAAATGAAAGACTGTATAGTAAATGAAATAAACCGTTCCCCAAAACACAAATGTTGTGTGGCCTCACTTACGTGAGGGAGCTACGGTGTCTAATTCACAGAGCCAGCAAGTGGCATCACGGACTGGGAGGCAGCTGAAGGGGGAAGTTGCTTAGTGGGTCAGGGCTTTGGTTTGAGAAGATGAGAAAATTCTAGAGATAGATGGAGGTGATGCTTATGAAACAGTGTGAATGTGTTTAATGTCATAGAATTGTGTACTCAGGAATAGTTACAGTGGCAGATTTTCTGTTACTTATATTTTGTTCCACACACACGAAAAGATAATAACCTCAGAAAGACTTGCTACCAGATGGGCAAGTGAAATTGCTTATAGTGCTTTGTGACAATAAAAACAGAGTTCATCTCTGGATCCAAACAGATTGGCCAGAAACATTTGAAAGGCGTGGGCTTTCTTACTCTTTATTTTTTGTAATATGCTGCCTTAGTCATTAAGAACCAAATTGTAAGCTGGGCATGATGGCCCTTGCCTATAATCACATCACTTGGGAGGCTGAGGCAGAAGGATTGCTACAAGTTTGATGCCAGTCTGAGCTACATAGTGCATTCAAGGCCTGCCTCTTAGAAAGGCACTGATACAAAAACCCCACAAACAAACAAACCCCACCAAATTGTATTAGTTTGGCCCAGTAGTTGCACGTCAAACTGTCTCTTAAGAAATTGATCTTCATTGATTTATTTTTGTCTTTTTTTTTTTGGTACCGGGGTTCAAACTCATGACTACACACTTGCAAAGCAGGCACTTATGCTGCTGAGCTAAATCCCCAGCCTGATTTTTATCTTTTTGAGACATGGTCTTGCTATGCAGCTTAGGCTGGCCTTGAGCTTACTTTGTTACCTAGGCTGGCCTTGAACTCACAGTTCTCCTGCCTCAGCCTCCCAAGTGCTGGGATTACAGGCATGAGCCACCACGCCTGGCTAAGAAATTCATTTTTAAGAGATGGCTTATTTAAGTGATGCACACATTTCTCTGTGCACATTTTTTTGAGCAATTAGGAAATCTAGATGTCACGCTAGCTTGGCAGAGCTGTCCTGATGACCTTCAGAACCTGCTGTGCTAACACACCTTCCAAGTGAAGGTGTATTGGCACAGTCTCAAATTACAAATAGCTTCCAAATCTATATTTCTCCCCTTTCTTTGTTCTCAGATTAAGGGGCCTTTATTGCTATTTGTCCTGTGGTTCCTCACACACATTAGGTCTGAAATGACTTTTCTTGGCTTTCTAAGCTGACTCTCCTTGTATTTCCTTTCTGTAACAATCTAGCTGTCTGAATGTGCACCATTAAAACTCTGAAATTGGCTTTGCCTCATCTTCCCCTTTAATCTATTTTGTGGCACTAATCACAATAATAATTGCATAACTATTTATAGTTTTGTAATCCCAAGAGCAGGGCTGGAACTGAACTATTTACAAAGGTGTCTGAGTCATAGGTATTTAGTAAACCAGTATCCTAATTAATATTCTCTTCATCTTTTTACCCAACCCAGTATTTTCCCCAATCTCCAGGACTGGGGATTGAACTCAGAGTCTTCACACTGAGCTACATCCCTACCCCTTTTTTATTTTTATTTTTTTGAGATGGGAGAGGGGTCTTCACTAAATGACCCAGGCTGGACTTGAACTTATGATCTTCCTGCCTCAGTCTCCAGAGTGATGGCATTATAGACACGCACCATCACAGCTGGCTCCAGTATCTCTTTATTAGTGTGTTGGGAGGATTCTTGTAGATCCTTAGGGAAAGATCCTTATGCAGCCTGCGGCTTGCTTTTTACCCTGGTCTCCCTCGCCTACTCCGAGTGGCTGTCCTTCACATTTCACTGCCATTGTGTGGTGCACTCAGCGGTGAGTTAGTGCTTTCCACAGGCCAAGCACTGTCTGCTGTGCTTTGGTGCAGCGGGGAGTAGAGGAGGCCAAGCCTTTGGGAATGTGAGCTTCTGCTCTAGAGGGAGCAGCAGACAGTAAACAGCTGAGCGGCTGTGAAAGGCTCATGGACGGAGTGTTTCCCTGGCATGCACGGCCTTGTGCTCCATCCCCAGCCCTACAAAAAAAGAAAAAGAAAAAGCCCACTAAGTGTCCCATGCTGATCAGTGCTACAAAGAGAAGTGAAGCACAGTGAGGGCCCGAGCAGGGCGTGAGTGAATAAGGCAGGGAGTGACGGGGAGGGGTATGCTGGGTCGAGGGCATTGAAGAACCACAGGGCTGCAAGGCAGGAGCACACATGGTGTTTTGACCTGGTGCAAATGCAACAGCCAAAGAGAAAAGTGACAGGACATGAGGTCAGAGGTGGCCCCTCAGGGCCCAGCTTTGCTCCCCACTTGGCACGGTGTGAGGCCTGGGTGCAGCTCGGTAGTGAGTGCGTGGCACATGGGAGGCCGAGTTGGGTTCCGGCACCAAAACAAACAAAAATCTTAATGAACGGATGCAGCCTTGATGAATGAATGAAGCCAAGCAGTGATCATACCCTCCTTCATCTGTGAACGAAGAAGTAGGACAGTGTAGGAAGGTGGTGCGTGCTCCCCAGCTGAGGAAGCGCACTCAAGTTTCATCTGTACTTTTCCCGGGTCAGGAGAGGCCGATGCCTTGAGCCGGAGTGAGAGAGAGCATTTCCGGCTGGTTCTTTTCGTGGTGGAGGAGGATGGCACAGGAATCTTACTTTATTCAATCCATCACGAAAAGCAGTTGTCATTTTTTCACCACGAACAGTACTTGCTTCCTAAATTTTTCTCTACTTCTGATCATTCCGCTCAGTGTGACTGATGACTCTAAATGCCTGGGAAGGCTCAGCCACTGCCCACGTGGAACCAGAGGCCAGAGCTGCCGGGGAGCCGGAAGCAAGCAGGGCTACTTTTGCACTGACGGGGTTTCTGAGGTGCCCGTGCCATGCGGTGGGAGCAGCAGCCCCTTCGCGTCCTCCTGATACCTGTGGTAGTGGGAGCAACAGGTGGTGCTGGGTTTTCCGAGGGATTTAGGGAAGCACTGCTGATTTAACGGAGTCTGTGATTATTCTAAGCTGCACAGGGAAATCCCTCCCTGTCCCTGCTGTCTCAGACACAAGAGGAGAAGCTTAAGGGTTTCTGTGCTGACAGCTCCGCCCACCGGGTTTTTCTAGCACTGCCAGCTGTGCCCTCAGCTTCCTCCCCAGCTGCCCCTGGTCTCCGGATCAGATCACTGGCTTTTGTGGACATCTGCTCTACTTCCATTGGCCTATTCAACTCTTCCCTACTCTCCTCTAACCCTGTAGTGTTCGTGTGCACCTAACAGGTTGGCGGCCCGTTTCCCACTAGCCTCTGCTTCTGTTTGGCAGAGCTTGGTGCCGTCTTCTTTCCCCTGTCTCGTCATGTTGAGGGGCTGTGGAAAGCCCCATCTCCAAGGACCAGCGTCTCCCATTGCTGCAGGGGTTGCTAACCGCCCCCTCTTCTGCCCTGCCCAGCCCTCCTCGCTTCTCAGCCTGTTGTCCGGTAACCCTGGCGTCACCCAGGAGCCCATTGGAAATGGCAGAACTGCAGGCTGCACCCAGGACCCAGTGTCTCCTCCGACCTCTGCATGCCGCAGTGCAGAAGCGTGACCTTAGTGTTTCACGCCAGTGCCCTTCCCATAGTAAACGTAGCAGCACGATTGCATTTTTTCTTCTCCACTGGAGGATGTGCTCCTGAAGCCTGCAGGCCACCAATGATCCACTTGTGGGTCTTGGCACTTTCCAAGGGCTCTGAAGTCCCAGATGAACCCTGCAGATCAGCTGGCATTGTGTTCGAGATGCTCCTCAGTCAGCCACCTGGAAAAGAGCAGTCAGCCGTGCACAGTGCTTGGCACAGAGACTCAGCCTCTGCTTTTAGGGTTCTGAGACTCGTGGGGACGTTAGGGTTAGAGGCTCATCGGTGAACTGGGGGCCAAGGCAGTGTGGCAGGTCCTGAAGTATTCAGGTTCCCCCAACACCCAGGGCAGCAGTGCTTTCCTGTGGGGGGCAGGGCGTTTCACGAAGAGGATGGTGTTTGATCATGCCCTGCAGGTTGGATAGGTCTCGGACAGACAGACATGATGGGAGGTGCCCCCCACCATCTCCCTCCTTTCCCTCTCATCCTGCCTTGCTGGATGTGGAGGAGCGAGGACTTGGAAGGGGTGGGAGCAGGCGTAAAGGTGTCAGCCAGCTCTTTACATGCGACTGTAGCCGCAGGTCTTTTTTTAGTGTCCCCTGGTCATCCACTTCGTTTCTCACCTCCTTCCTGAGTCACTGCTCAGTGCGGCTCCCCAAAGTGGAGAGGTGGAAGCTCAGAGAGACCAGAAGAGGGTTCAGCCCCCTTCCTTATCCTCACCTTGCTTTTCCAGCCCTGTGCCTATGTGAGGCCTGATCATTTCTTGCTGTGGTGGGTGGACAAGTCTTCCTTGGCCTGTAATCTGGACTGGCAGGGAGGCCATCAGCATTTCAGGTGAAAGGACACTTCTGCCACTTCTTTACGTGCCATGTTGTTAGGAAACCTACCTGAGCAAGTGTGGCTCGTTTAGTTCTCCAGGCTGGAACACATCCTGGAAGCAGGGCCATTTTGCATTGCCCCTAAGCCTTGCCATCTTTTTCCTGAGCCTTTTACTTCAGCCAGCTGAATTTTCAGGTGAGGTTAGAGAATAGCACTCCCCATGCTTTGGCACCTTTGAACTCCACTCTGACCGGCTCCCCAGTCCTGAGCCAGGAGGATGTCCATGTCTCCCCAGTCCTGAGCCAGGAGGGTGTCCATGTCTCCCCAGTCCTGAGCCAGGAGGGTGTCCATGTTAAGGGGTGATGCACATTGGATGTTTTGCTCCTTGTTTGTATCTCAAGTGCAGGACCTTTCAGGTGAAACAGACTTGAGGACCCACGAAGGACACTTGTGCCTGAGGCATTGTGTTAAGGGCTGGGGCACAACCTTCCTTGCTGTGGGTAGAATATTTTCAGCCTGGAGGGGGGGGAATTTTTTTAGGGACAGTATAATGTGTGCCATAATTGGGACTAGTCTCAGGCAACCACTAGGCACATGAAAAGACATTCAGCATTATTACCCATTATTACCCATTAGGGAAATTTAAAAACATAATGAGATATTACCATACATTTAACAGAAAGCCTCCCCTTTCACATTGAGGATGTTGTCCAGATAGAATCACAGGATACAAGACTTATTTATTTATTTTTGGCCCCGGGGATCAAACTCTGGAGCTTGAGCTCGTCAGGCAGGCGCACTCGTCAGGCAGGCGCTGTGCCACTGAGCTACATCCTCAGCCCATACTCAGCTTCTTGGGGTTGGCTCTTTCATTCAGCATAGTGCCCTTGAGGTCTGTCCCAGCTGTTGTATGTATTGATTTTTTTTTCCCTTATACTTTGGAGTAATATTCCATGGTGTGGTTATGCAGAGTTTGTTTAATCATTTACCCACTGAAGGGCATTCTCATTTTTACCCTTTACAAATAAAGCCGCTATAGACAGAAATACACTGCATTTTGCATAAGCTTGGGTGTTTTTTTCCTCTGGGGTAAAAGTCCAGGGTGTAGTTTCTGTGTGACTTGGTAAGTGTGTCTTCATTTTTCAAAGCATTTACCAAGCAATTTTTCCAGACTGATGGTACCTGCATTCCACAAGCCTGGTGGTTAATTTTATGTGTGAGGGCCAGTTTGGTCAGAACCCATCTGGATATTGCCATAAAGATATTTTTAGATGTGATTAGTGTTTTTATTAGTAGACTTTAAATAGAGCTTATTACCTTCCATAATGGGAGTGGAGCTCTTCCAGTTAGTAGTCTTAAGAGCAAAACCAAAGCTTTCTCTTGGGCTGAGGATGTAGCTCAGTGGTAGAGCACTTGCCTGCCCTGCACAAGGCCCAGGGTTTCATTCCCAATGCCACAGAACAGAAGCAAACCAAACCCAGGACTGCCTGAAGAAGCACTTCTGCCTCAGGGTTCCAAGAGATTACTGGCATGTAGTCAGAGCTGAAGTGCCTGCTTAGCATGCCCAGGCGCTGAGTGTGGCCCAAAGTACCCCACCCTGCAAAATTGCAAAAGAGACAACTGCCCGAATTTCTGGCCTGATTGCCTGCCATGCATACTTCAGGCTAATAAAGACTGCTGTATTAAATCTCCAGCCTGCCAGCCTACCCTAAAGGAGATTTTTTAAATTAAATTTGTTGGTACATTTTAGGTACAAATAATGCTCACATTTATCCTGGGGAATTTGTACCTGTACATGATGCACCTTGATTCTTTTTTTTTTTTTTTCCCATTCCCCTACCCTCCCTTCAACCCCTCTTCCCCTCATTTATAAAACCTTTGTTTCCCTTTTTTCCCCTTTTTTCTCATTCTTTCCCTTCCATTCCCCTCCCTTCCCTGTTCCCCTTCCCATTTGAACATTTTCTTCTTATTTCACAATATCGATTACATTTTGATCATTGGTTACACTTCAGTTTCTCACACCAGAGAAACAGTGCAGTATTTACACTCGTGTAATTTACTTCATTGAGAGTGTGGTCTCAAGGTGCATCCATTTACCTAGAAATCTCTCAAGTTGCCCTTTATGGCCGAGGAGTACGCCATTGTATTAAAAAAGAAAAAAGACCCACATTGTCTTTATCCTTTCATCAGCTGATGAGTATTTGGCCCTACAAGTTTTGAATTTGATAATTCCCACAGTATCATAAGCCAGTTTCTCAAGATAAGTTTCCTCTATGTATACATACCGGTGTATGTATATGTGTGTGTGTGTGTGTGTGTGTGTGTGTATGTGTGTGTGCATATGATAGTCTTCTATTCAGAAAACCCTAAGAAATACAGTAAGTTACCCACTTTTGTATCCTCACCAGCATTTACTGTTGCTGCTATTTTTAATTTTGGTCATTCTGTTAAATGTGTACTAAAAACTCATGATTCTAAATTTCTCTAATGGGTAATAATGCTGAATCCATCCTGCTTGATGAAATACCTCTTTCTCTTCATGTCTTTTGCCAATTTTCTTATTTTTTAAAACTTTTTTTTGTGGTGGTGGCGGTGGTGCTGGTGGTGGTACTGGGTATTGAACCCAGGGCCCACCCATGTAAGGCAAGCACTTTACCACTGAGCTACATCCTCAGGCATCTATCTATCTATCTGTCTGTCCATCCTCCACCTATTGACAGGATCTCACTAAACTGCCCACGCTAGCCTTGACCCTGAGGTCCTCCTGCTTTACCCTTTCTTTGGAGATAGGATCTTCCTAAGTTACCTGGGCTGGGCAGGATTTGGGATCCTCTTGCTTCAGCCTTCCAAAGTATTAGGATTACAGCCACGTGACGCCACACTTTGCATGGATAAGCGTTTTTAAGTGTATGGTGTAATTAAATACATTTACAATGTTGTGTAACCATCACAACTATTATGCAACTATTATGCAACATTTTCATCCCCTGAAACACAGAGTATAGTGATTTGCAGTAATTCCCCAGTTCCTCTTCCCTTACTTCTTTAAAACTTAAATATTCTACTTCCTACTCCTATAAATTTTGCCTACTCTAAACCCCTCTTGTAAGAATCATCCATTTTTTAGTATTGGCCTGTTTGAAAGTCCTTTGTTACATTCACTGTTTTGTTTTTATTGTTTCTATTCTATTCTTTTATGTTCAATTTTTACTATGTCCGAAGGTATCTGCAGCTATTTTGAAGACAACAAAAGGCATTGTGGTAACTCTTGTTGATTTTGTAAGGTTTTGAAGTTCTGTCTCACTTACATTGTTTTATTTTGATTGGTTTTATTCTGTTTTATTTTCCTTGGTTTTATCCTCTTTAAAAGAATAAGAATAATAATAAAAGAATCATCCATTTGTTTTTAAGATTTATATCTATGTTTTGACGTGTGTCAGAGTGTGTGTGTTACTAGGGATGGAACCTAGTGATGCTCAACCACTGAGCTATGTCCCCAGCTTTTTTATTTTTATTTTTGCAGTAGAGTCTCACCAAGTTGTCCAGAGGGGACTGGACTCTGTGACCCTCCTGCCTCAGTCTCCCTCAGTGGTGGGTTACAGGTGTGTATCCCAGGCCTCACCGACATTTTATCCTTTAAAATAGGCCTTAATTTTTTTTTTTTTTTTTTTTTTTTTTTTTTTTTTTTTTTGGTACTGGGGATTGAACTCATGACCTCATGCTTGCCAGGCAGGCACTTATACCACTGAGCTAAATCCCCAGCCCCAATAGGCCTTAATTTTTAGAGCAGTTTAAATCTCACAGAAGCTACAGGGATTTCCCATATATCCTCACATACAGTCAGACTCGTCCACTGTCAGACTGGTCCTGCCCCAGAGTGGTGCCCCGAGCAGTCAGTGACCCTGTGCTGACACCTCACTGTTGCCCCGAGGCTGCAGTTAGGGTCGGCTCTTGGTACTGTGTGTTCTGTGGGTTTTGGCAAAGGTGTAGTGATGAGTAGCCAGCGTTATACCATCATACAGAGCCCTGAACCACCGTCTGCCCTCACTCACCCTGCCCGGCTGTGGCAGCCACCCGTCCTTTCTCTCTGTCGCCTCACCTTCTCCGGAATCTCATCTAGCGTGAATTGTACAGTGCGCAGCCTTTTCAAGGCTGGCTCCTTGTGTTTGCTGACATGCAGTTGGGAATCTTCCTTTCCTTTTCAGTTTGTTGGCACATTTCTTTCTGGGGCTCAGTGATACTCCACTGCCTAGGTATATCATTGTTTATTTACCCATTCACTTACTAAAGGATATTTTGGTTGCTTTCAGGTGTTGGCAGTTATGATTTGTTTAGGGTCTTTCTGTGTTGTTCAGGCTGGGCTTGAATTCACTCTGTAACCCAGGCTGGCTTCACATTCCCAGCGATCCTCCTGCCTCAGCCTCCCAAGTGCTGAGATGACAGCTGTGTACCACCACACCTGGCTAGTTTGGGCAATTATGAGTAAAGTTTCTATAAATCTTTTCGTGGAGGTTTTCGTATGGATGTGAGTTTTCAACTCTTTCAGGTAAATATCATGATTGCTGGATCCCATGGTAAAGATATGTTGTTTCCTAAGAACCAAACTGTCTTCCGGTGTAACTGCACCTTTTAGCTTTCATCTTGTTCCCGTCCTCCCGTGTGTTTGGTGTCCTTAATGTTTTAGATTTGGGCTGTTCTATTAAATAACTCGTCATTTACATTACATTAGCAGTTCACCAATGACAAATTTGCATAGGTTTATTTGCCATATGTGTGTTTCCTTACATGTGTTATCTATGGGGCTCTTTTGCCCTGTTTAAAATTGAGTTGCTTTCTTGTTGAGTTTTAATTCTTTCTGTGTTTTGGATAATAGTCTTTTTTCAGACGGGTCTTGTGCAAGTATTTTCTCTCAGCCTGAAGCTTGTCTTCTCATTCCTTTGATTTTACACCTTTTTAAAGCTGAATGATACTCCACCGGGTGTGTAACATTTTTTGGGGGAGGGGATACCAGGAATCCAACTCAAGACCTTGTGCTTGCCAGGCAGACGCTTGTGCCGCTGAGCTATGTCCCCGGTTAGTCATCCTTGTTCACTCGTCCATCTATTGCTAGCTACTCAGGTTGTTTTCACTTTTGCCTATTGTGGGTAATGCTGCCGCCCGATCATAGTGCACAAGTATCTGTTGGAGTCCCTTTTTCAGTCCCTTTGGGTGTCTGCCTAGGAGTGCAATTGTTGGATTCTATTACAATCTCTGTTCCAACCCTCCCACACATACACAGTTTTTTTTTTTTTTTTTTTTTGAGACAGGGTCTCGCTGTGTGGTTCAGGCTGGCCTTGAGCTCACTTTGTAGCCCAGGCTGGTCTCAAACTTGCAACGATCCTCCTGCCTCAGCCTCCCGAGTGCTGGGATCACAGGCGTGCACCACCCTGCCCAGCTGGTATTTAACACTTTTGAAGCACCATCAAACCGTTTCCCACAGTGAAGCTTCCTTTTGCGTATTCCCACCCGCAGTGCAGTGCACGTGGGCTCTGCGTCTTCACCTGCGTGGCTTATTTCCTGTTACCTTGGTGATACCCACCCTCATGGCCGTAAGTGCTGTCCTGCGGTTTTGATTTGCTCTTCTGCTGATAGCATCTTTTCCTGTGCTTGTTGGCCATAATTTCTTTCTCTCCCTCCACCCTTCTTGCTTGTTTTTTTGTTTTTGTTTGGTTGTTTCTTTTTTGGTACGAGGGATCAAAGTCAAGCAGGGGCTTGTGCCACTGAGCTAAATCCCTGGCCCACTTTTTTTTAAAGACCCAGTCTCATGTAGCCCAGGCTGGCCTCAAACCTTCAGCACTTCTCCTGCCTCAGCCTCCTAAGTGCTGGGATTACAGACTCGTGCTACCATGCCCAGCCTCATCCCCAGCCCTTTTTATTTTTTCAGTTGGAGACAAGGACTCGCTAAATTGCCTGGGCTGGACTCGAACTTGAGGTGCTCCTGAGCCTCCTGCCTCAGCACCTCAACCCCCTGGGAACGGGGGCGCTACCACACTCAGCTCCAGACTCATTCCCCAGCCTCACGGCCTTCAGCAGTCTGTGCTTTCCTACAGGTACAGATTTCTGTTGGCTGTGTGCTCTCAGGATCGCGGGTGACTAAAAGCTTAGACGTCACCCCACAGATCCCAAAGGTATTCTGTATGTACCAGCGGGCACTTAACTGTTTATTTATGTTCGTTGTGATCCCCTCGAAGGAAAAGAGAACTGATATTAAAGTGTTTTCCATCAGAGAGAAATCGATTTCGGGTGTATCTTTTGCTTTCTTTGGAGGCGCCCAGCTCAGATCACTCCTGACTGGGCTCTTCATTCTGCTGTTTTTTCCTGGTGCAATGTTTGAGCCTGACCTGTCTGTGACAGGAGACAGATTTGCAGTGCCCCGAGGTCTGGGGCCAGGAACCCAGGCTGGATAGGTCTCATGTGTGTGTGTGTGTGTGTGTGTGTGTGTGTACTTACTTTTCAGAGGTGTGTAGATGCCATCATGATGAAAAGTAGGAGCTTTTCTAAATTTGTGTTAGGCTACCGTTGTTTGTTGTTCAAATAGCTGCAATCTCTTGGGAAACCTGATTCCGCCCCTTATCATACAGACAAAGAAACAGGTCAGGGGTAAAGGGAAGAGATTCGCCCAGCTCATTCAGGAAGGTTAACAAGAAAAATTTAAATGTGAAATAAAAGGGCCAGGGATATATCTCAGTGGCAAGCACAAGGTCATGAGTTTGATCCCTGGCAGCAAACCAAAAAAAAAAAAAAGAAGGAAGAAAAAAAGGTAGCAGCTGGCTTGGAAACTGGTGCCAGTGTATGCCACGCAGCTTGTGTTTCCTGCCACCATGCTAGGTACTTTCGTGTCTATCATGTAAGGATGCCATCATCCCTCAGAGAGAGCGCTAAGTAGCTTCAGTCCCTGCCAGAATCCCCCACCCCATCATTTCTTTCTGAGTGAAGTGCCACTGTGAGGTCTGCAGAGGCGCTGGTGGCCAGGCTGGGACTGATCAGCACAGAGCCACAGGACCAGGATGGGCAACAACATCAATCTGGTCTCCTCAAGATGACACTTTTTCTTACCAGCACTTCAAGCATTTGGAGTGGCTGTGGTGATGCAATTCAGTGATGTTCATGTCCATCATTCCTCACTTTACTGTTTGTTCTCAAGAAGTCTTGAGAGCTCAGGGGCATAGGAAAGACCTCATTTTTATAAATTCAAAAGCCAAACACAGAGGAGGCCTGCCTGAGCTAACAGCTGGTGGGGGCCTCCTGCTCCAGGTTAATGCCTCCTTGCCACCTGGTGGCTGCCACTGCTCCTGCACTCTTTTCTACTTCCAGACTCTGTCTCGTCCTTCCCTTTTCCTGTCTTCATTTCTGTACTTCCCTGTCCTTTGCACGTGCATCCTCTAGTGGGTGATCTTTAGGGTTCTTGAGCACTGTCTTACATCTTCTTCTTCACACTCCGAGGAGCTCTCCTAAGTGATCTCCCTTCTACACTGATGATTCACAGATGTGTCAGTTGAGTCCAGACCCAGCTCTGTTTCAGGTTTCTCCATCCTTTTCCTGCCCGGTGTCTCTGCGTGGGTCTCTCCCAGGTACTTAGTGTCAGCTTGTCCAAAACTTCACTTGACCTTACATCCCTGACCTTCTTCTACAGGCTTTCTCCCCCGAGTATCAGGTGACACCAGTGCCCAGGAGTCACCGGGAAGCCCCTCACCCCCTGCTCCCATCCCAGCCACACCCACCCCGGTCAGAGTGAGTCTGAGTCCTCACCCTGCTCCAGATGGAGCGCTGTCCTGTTCTGCCCACCAGCCCAGGCCATGGGCTCCTGGCTGTGGTCCTCACTGGTGCTCACACTGTGCCCTGCAGAGTGGCCTGACCAGCTTGGGATCTCTTCTTTAGTATTCCTGCCTGGTTCCCCAACACTGTAGCAGATGCTCTGCAGAATTCTTTTTTGGTACCGGGAATCAAACTCACAACCTCATGCTTGCCAGAAAGGCACTGTGCTGCTGAGCTGTATCCCTGGCTTCAGGAATATTTTCATGATTTTTTTTTTAGTACTTGGGATTGAACTCAGGGCCTTTGTACCATGACACACCTCCCACCCCACCCCACCCCACCCTCACCCTTGTTAGAATTTTGAGACAGCATCTTGCTAAGTTACCCAGGCTAGGCTTGGACTTAGTTTTTTTTTTTTTTTGGTTCTAGGAATTGAACTCGGGACATTGCACTTGCCAGGCAGACACTTATGCCGCCAAGCTACATCCCTGGCCCCTGTGAATTTTTGCTCCTCCTGTCTCAGCCTCCCAGAGAGCTGAGAATACAGGCATCTACCGCCACATCTGGCTGTTCACGATTTGTAAAGCCAGGTGTGATGAAGTTAGAATGCAGGTGCACTTGTCACCCACTGATTTGGAGAACCCAGTCTCCCTCCCCTGCGTGCGATCCAGTCCCCTCCTGTAATTTCCAAACCACGCCGCTAACAAGTGTTAAGGTCGAGGAGGAGCTGGATGGGCAGGCCTCTGTCTTTCGCTCAGAAAGGGGTTCTGTAACCCCCACTCCCTTGAGCCCAAGTAACATGAGAGCTGCATCTTTGCTGTGGGTCTAGTGGAAGTGGTTTGGACTTTCCAGGTAGAACTGACTTTTTTTATCTTAGCATTGAACCCAAGGGTGTCATAGACAGCCCGGAAACCCCAGGCCTGCTGCTGGTTTGCTCTGCGGATCTGCTCGATGCCGATCACCCCGCAGGGGTGAGGAGGCCCAGGCGCCGTCGTGATGGGTGTTTGGGGAGACCACGTCTTGACCCGGCCTTCCACGCACGTGGTCGGGGTGTAGCTCCTTCTCGGGGTGCATCCCATAATTCATAAATGCATTTCCTTCTTTCCAACCTACTTAATCTTTCACACTGGCTCTTTCCAAGGCTTTAGACTTGGTGTCTGATTCCATTTCATCGGTAATACTTTCCAGAAGTGTGGTAGAGGTGAGGATAGAACCAGTGTGGTTAGAGGTAGAGCTACCTGCCAGTCTAGTTTTCTGGCCAACAAGTTACTGATGATTTTCTCCTAGGTTTTGGTGTACAAGCCGACATTTTCTAGCCACCTTAGGGATGGGGAAGAGGGAAGACTTAAAACAGTGCATTGCTGCATATTAGTGGAAAAAGTGACCTCTGCATGAGCCTGTGTAATCCTAGATGTTACACCAAGGGACCCACTTTCCCTCTTACATAAGCCATAGTTCAGACTTTCACATTTATCTGTGAGAAAATAATACTTTGACAGACGTGGTGGTGGATACCTTTAATGCCAGCACTCGGGAGGCTGAGGCAGGAGGATTGCTGTGAGTTCAGGGTCAGCCTGGGCAACACAGTGAGTTCAAGGCCAGCCTGAAGTATATACCAAAACCCTCCCACCCTCCGAAAAAAGATTACAAATGAGAGTGTTTATAATTTTAACAGCTTTTCACAGAATGCAGCCTCACAGGATTATAGTATTAGAAGGTCCCTTAAGTAGCCACTTAGAGCCAGCCCAGAATGCCCCTGTGTACTCTTGGGTGGTGGACTCTTCTGCTTCCTTCTCCCTTCCCCACCTGCCCTGCTCCGTGTGGTAGCCCATCTAGGACCTGAATACCACCCTCATGTGGCTTCAGCTGTCCTCCCTAAGGTACAGCTTCAGCCCGTTTGCCACTGTGGCTTCCCGAATCTAAACAAAGTCAGGTTTCTTGTTCCCCTTAACCAAACGCAGAACCCGGATGTAATCTGGGCAGTCTATCCCAGGACAGGCTTGTGCTCTACTTAGCTGTTCTCCTAGGGGAAAACCAGGTCAGCATTCAGCTTGTTCTTTTGTCCTTTGCTTATTTTCTAGGCCAAAAAACAAAGTCCAACTGTTGAGCACAACAAATTGGACATAGACTTTAGCCTTGAATAATGACAGTGAGAGAGGAACGAGCTATCAGCAAGTGAGAAATCAATAGAACGCTGAATGCAGGGTGCACGCGCCAGGCTCAGTGGGTCAGAGGAGCGGTGAGCACCTGCCAGGGTGGGGAGGAAGAGAAGGGATTTGTGCTGCAGAACCCTGCAGCAGCCCCGGAGCTGGGGATCCCACATAGTGAAATCAGGACACTCAGTCGGGAGTCTGCGTGAAAGCAGTTCCTCACCGATGGAACATCTCCCTGCATCTCGGGAGAAAGGAGCTGGAGGCTTAGACACTGAAGCAGACTCCATACGCAGGTGCCCACACACAGAAGGGAACACAGAGCCAACTGGAAGGGCCTTCAGATCCAGGGTTCCTAGTGAGCAGCTGCGCCTTCTGTCTCTCACCCGGTGTCCGGAGTGTCTGCAGCAGGTGTTCCCACATGAGAGCTCTCACGGTACCGTGCTGATGAAACCAACCGCAGAGGCAAATTCTGCAGATAGGGATGACTCCTAGGGGCCCTGGGTAAAATGTCAGATTCCTCCCTAGTCACCCTAAGCAGAAGTCCAAAAATTGACAAATGTAGTCTTGTAGAGCTTTCCAGCAGTTTGAAAGGTATGAACAGATAAGCAGATGTCACCAGACATTGAAAGAAAACCTGTGACATACAGAAAAAGCAAAACAAATGGAAGAGAAAATGTCTCAAAGAAAATAGTAAAATTAAGGTAGAAAAAAAATTAGCTATGTAATATACCGTGAGAAATTTTTTTTAAATCTCATATTCCTGAAAGGTGAACAAAATTCTTAAAAAAAAAAAAACCCAAAAAACCTATAACACAGAAAGATTGAAAGATATGGTTTAAAAAGTTCCTGGGTGATAGGCCAAATGAAAGAGATGGAAAATAGAAGACCTAAGGACACTAGATTATTCCAGGAGGTTCATTGGTGTTAGCAGAAGTTTAGAAAGAGAGAACAAGATACATTAGGGGGGTGAAAATTACCAGAGAAGTGGTATGCAAAGATTTTTCCAGAAAAATTTCTAAACACTTTAGAGAAAACAGTCTCTTAAGGTCAATATTCAGATTGGCATTAGATTTCTCAAAAGCCTTATGCTAAAAGGCTATTTTTAGAATTCTGACAGAAAAGACAATTTTCCCCCGACTTAGAGGTCTAAGTGGCTGGACTGTCAGCAAGGCTTGAGGGTGAAGGCATTTCCGACACATGTGTGTCACCCTGTGGTTTGGTTCGCTCGGGGGTGGGGGTGGGGATATAGAGACCAGGACTGAATGAAAGCCAGGAAATGGGGTTAGGAAAAGAAGTCCCCTGGAGAAAGTCCTGGTACAGTACCTGACTGAGTCAGTTAAAAGGAGTTTCACACCCTAGGGAAAGTAAAAATTACTCAAAAAAGTAAATATAGTGGCCCCTTGACTTGTGAACTCAGTCCACTTCCCAAGGCCAATTGTACCTCAGATCATCAACCAAAGGCTCAGGTTCCTCTGCATGGCCTTCAGAGTCTCCTTAACAGGCAGATCCCAGCATCCGTGGAGAGACACTGGCCCAGGATTCCTCGACTAAGCCCATGCAGGAGAGGATGTTGTCATGTTTCTTCCAGATCTCTTCAAGGGTTAAATCTGTATCCGAGACCCATTTGGAAACACAAGCAGCTGGCGTTTGGGTCATAACTCACAGCTTTGTGCTGGGCGTGGTGTTGCATGCCTGTAATCCCAGTACTTTGGAGGTAGGAGGATTGCCTTGAGTTCAAGGCCAGTCTGGGCTACCTACTGATTTCAAGGTAAGCCTGAATTACTGAACGAGACCTTGTCTCAAAAAAAAAAAAAAAATTGACCTAATTATTTTGGAAAGATAAGGAGACTGGGGGTGTATATAAAAGGGTGTCAGAACCAAAATCTAATCCATCATGGGTTCAGTTAGTAATAATCAGTTACCATTTGCTGCATACCAAACTACCCCAAACCTAGTGACTTGAAGCAGCCAGTGTTTATTTCTTTGCAGTTTCTGTCTTGTCGCTGTTGTTTGAGACTTTAGAGTCCTCCTGTGTAGTCCTGGCTGGCCTCACACTCACAGTGGTCCTCCCAGCTTCCTGGTTAGGGGACGACAGCTGTGCATCACCACACCTGGCTACCCCCTGATTTCCAAGAGTCTCTCTTGCAGTTTTGGTGCAAGTGTCCACTACCTGCAGACTCCTGCAGACTGGACAGCCTGGTGGAATCCCTCCCTGTGGGCCTCTTCTCCAGATGCACTGTGGAGCTTCCCCCACAGAAGTGATTCCAGAAAGTGAAGGAGAGGGCCCGACAGGATTTGACTGTGATGTGGATCTTTCGTCGTTGGAAGCTTGTGCAAGCGTTCCCCTGGAGGACTGGTCCCAGTGGCTAAACTCGAGTTCTGTATCCAAGACTCATTTGGAAGCAGGAGCAGGTCCTAAGCAGGGCAGGGTGACACATAGAGATGAGCATTGGGCATCAGGCGCCCTGGTGTTTTGCTAATACAGAGCCTGAGGAAAGGGTGGGCAAACAGTGTTCTCAGAGAACAGAAGGTTTATGGAGCTCGGAGCTATAAATGGTGAAGCTCATTGAAGGGAGTAGCTTTTGGGCAAATAGTTGGAAAGCACTTTGTGGAATTCTTTGGACATGTCTGTGAGAGCTGGCTGCAGACCAGAGGAAGAGCTGGTCTCTGTCCCTTTGGGCACGCAGAGCACCCGCCTGTCTGCAGCACCAGCCCAGGTCACTTCCCCCGGAGGAGCTCTGAGCTGCTGCTGCCTGCCACAGCCCTGCTGCCCCAGCGTTAGAGCCCACAGTGCCAGCTCTGCCCTTGGTCACTACCACGCTCTCCATTCGGGTCTGGCCTCGTTTCTCCTCGTCGCTCTCTGGCACTGTGATGGAACATACTGTTAGGATCGCCAGCATCCTGGGCGGTTTGTCTACCTGTGCCTCTGCCTTCTAATCCAGCCAGGTTTGCGGTAGGGTGTTGAAGGAGTCATTATCTGGGTGGCTGGAGGAGTGGAGAAGGCCGTGCTCGTGCTCAAGGCTGGTGGCTCCAGCTTAGCTTGCGTTCAGACTTGCATTTCCAGCCCCTTGGTTAACTGTTCCATCTCTAGGCCAGTCTGAGTTTCGGCATGGCTCGAGAAAGCTGTAGCATCACTGTGGTGGCAGAGGGTGGCGGGCATGCACAGAGTCTTTACATTTGCATTCCTCAGCATCTGTCTTTATGTCTCACTTTGCCCACAGATCGGGGATCACAAGTTCAGTGCCCACCGCATCGTCCTAGCGGCGTCCATCCCATACTTCCATGCCATGTTTACCAATGACATGATGGAGTGCAAGCAGGACGAGATTGTCATGCAGGGGATGGACCCGAGGTACGCGCATCCTGAGGCTGTCCCAGGCCATCTTCCTGGGCCAGCGTCCCCTAGGCTCGGGGCCACTTGAGGACCAAACAGGGGCTCCACACAAGGAGAAAGTGGTTAGGAAAAGGGCCAGCACCTCAGCCAGCAACCTGAGACAGGGTTAAAATAAAGGGAGTTGATTTTTGTTTTCATAGTGCTCAAGATTCAACCCAAGCCTTCACATTAAACTATATCCCTGGCCCTTTTTAATTTTTCATTTTGGGACAGGATCTCACTAAGTTCCCTAAGCTGGACTCAAATGTGGCAGTCCTCCTGCCTCAGTCTCCCAGAATGTTGGAATTAGAGCTGTGCGCTGCCGTGCCTGGTTATGTAGGGAGGTTTTTTTTTTTTTTTTTGGAGGGGTACCCGGGATCAAACTCAGGACCTTGCACTTGCCAGGCAGGTGCTTACGGCACTCAGCTAAACCCCTGTTCCTATGAAGGGAGTTTTGACAGGGTATTAGAATACCTACTATTAGAATAAAACGATTAGTAGTGTCTAGTGTTCAGGATATTTTTTATTTTTTTGCACTGGGGCTGGGTGGTAGCATATTACTCCAGACTTTTGTGAATCAGCTGTTTTAGCAGGCAGAATCATTCTAATCAGTGTCTACACTCACATTCCACCCTGTCAGTCTAGGATAATGCTTTCCACTCTGCATCAGTGGAAATACTCCATTCATACTGTGAGTGGCAGCCCCTAGCCACAGGATGCTGTTGGGCACTTGAAATGTAACCAGAGGAACTGAAAAACTTAATCTTAAATTTAATATTAAGCATTTGTCAGGAATGGAGGCTTAGGCAGGAAGATTGCTGAGAGTTCAAGGCTAGCCTGGGCTATATAACAAGACCCTGTCTCAAAAAAAACCAAAAAAACAGTTTAAATGTGTGTTTAATGCCTACAGTAATAGTCTAGGATGTTTCTCTGATGGATTAGATAATCAGGCATAAAGAGGTCAAGCCCAAGGTTACCCGAGTAGCTCACAGTCATTTGCTACCTAACCTCTTAACCTCCTGGTGGCAAAGCTACAGGAAAGGAGCCAGGACACCATGTAGTCCCCTCTGGTTGGCTGAGGGGATCCACCTACACACAGAGAAGGGGTGCAGCACCATGGGGCTGAAATTTCAGGTCACTGCTTGGAGGGAGAGACTCTACCGCATGGTCTGGGGCAGCTATGTGCTCTTCTGAGGTCAGAGTCTGAAGGAGCCCTGCTGGTCACCACATGTGTCCAGGTGCTTCCCTTAACACAGGTGAACCTGTCACTGGGGATGTCCAGGCTTGAGGCAAACGCAGGTGCTGGGACTGGGAGAGGAGAGTAAAGCAGGCAAGGGCTCTGGGGCAGGGGGTCTGTGCTAGGTCAGGGAGGTGGCACTTGATGAGGCCGTGGCCAACACAAGGCAGGGAGCCTTCTTGGGAAAGCCCTTGAGACAGAGGTAGCAGCCAGTGCAGAGGCCCCGGGGTGCAGATGTGTACGGAATAGAGCGGGAGAGGAAAGAGCATGAGTAATGAGGTCAGACAGGTGGAGAGGCTGGACTCATACAGCTCCATGGCTGGAATTCAGGTTTCAGTCTCCATGTGAATTGGAAGCCAGCTGGAGTCTCATGATAGTAATTTCCCCAAAACCATACTAAGAATCCTTGAACATTAAATGGCAAAAGATGGAGGTAGCTATGGTGCTTACCAATAGGGCAGTAAATTCTAACATATTTCCATGGTGAAATAGCATGCAGCAGCTACCAAGAACTGCAAACATGAAGCCAGCCTAGCAACTTCCTGAGTGTTTGGTTGGTAAGGGTTTTATGATCCTACCCATTTCATTTGTATGTGCAGATGAACAGAGACAAAAAAATGAGTTCAGCAAAATGACCCCCATGACACGTTTAATAGTGAGTTTGTGGCCAATTGTTTTCTTTTTTAGAATTTCCTGCTATAAAATTGTCTGGGTGGTGCAGACAGCTGAGGAGTGAGAGGTCCTCAGAGGTCACAGGCTGTGTGGGTTCTGAGCAGGGCCCCCTGTCCTCAGGTGGCTGTGTGGGTTCGCCAAGGACCCCACTTCTCTCTGCAAAGCTTCTCACACCTTCCCATTTCCTCCAGTGCCCTGGAAGCTCTTATCAACTTCGCCTACAATGGCAACCTGGCCATCGACCAGCAGAATGTGCAGTCGCTGCTGATGGGGGCAAGCTTCCTGCAGCTGCAAAGCATCAAAGACGCCTGCTGCACGTTCCTCCGAGAGCGGTGAGGTGACACATGGGGCACTGCCCTGTCCTTTCTGCAGCCCCTGCCAATTGTCTGGGTCCCTGGTGCACCCATGTCTTATGAGGCCATTGCTACTGAGGGACACTTCCTGAGCATAGATGACATTTCTCTAAATCAGCAGTGCCTACCTGGGGATGAGTCTTTTGCACAATATGCAGCCCTGCCTGCCATCATCCTGGGGGTGATGAGTCCCTTTGCCGATCTTCCCACTCCAGGCCGAACAGTCACTCATTTTGTACCAACCTGATTTATCCTGTCTTGGTTACTTTTCTCTCATTGCTGGGACAAAATACCTGATGCCCAAAATGAAGGAAGGAAAGGTTTATTTCTTACAGTTTTTGGAGGTTTCAGTCCATTCTCAGTTGACTCCAAAGCGGAGTGGTGGGGCAACCATTTAATACAGCTGCAAGCAACAAGAGCAAAAGGGCAAAAGACAGCAAAAAACATGCCTTCTTCTCTCTCTTATATTGTATGTCAGCTCTGCCCCTGGGCAGGTACAGCACTCACACTGCTAGTCCCAGTGCTAGACAATGAACTAATCATATGCACTAGATTCAGCCACTTCTATGACAGCATGAGGCTTGAGGGGGACCCCCAGGCACAAACCATAACAATCCCATCTTTCCTAACTGTTCCCCAGCCATTTCCATTTCTACCTGAATTTCTTGACCTTACTTTGCATGCTTCGGCTTTCTGGAAGAGCCCACCCTGGAACTCTCCATACCCCTCTGTCCTCTTTGGTGCCCAAAGATATGTGTGATACCCCCACCTATTTCCAGTGCATGGCAGAGGGCTTTGTGGTTCTCCATGACCTACTGAGTAAAGGATGTGAAGGCCTCCCTCCCTCTGCCAGAAGACCAAGCTTTTCATCATGGCTAAAGGCCACTTAATCAGCCTGGGGAGGAGGCAGTGTAGGGCCACATGCAGCAAGAGAAAAACTGCATTGTACTGTGGTATGCTGGGCTCTCCAGGCCTGGCCCCTGCCCAGCCTCTGCCCAGCCTCCTGTGGTCACCAGGCTCTGACCTGAGCCTTCTCCAGCTCAGCTCTGCCCTCATGAACCCCAGCCTCTCTTCCCATTTTCATTCCTCTTCCCATTCTCCTCTGGTCCCATACACTTAGCTGCTGTCTGGTCCTTGCCTGCTGTCCCCCTTCCTGCCCACAGCACTGCACGGGCATGATGAGGATCGCTGTGTGTGCAGCTGGCCGTAAGCACCATGAAAGCAGGGCCTCAGACATGGGCATTCATGTGCAGGGTGCAGGGTGCATGGCTTCATCTTGAGGATGGGATCCCACGTCTAGTTTTGCAGTTGGAGGCCTGGTAGTGACAGTGTCACCTGATAGCATGACCTGTCCCTGCCTTGGATGCTCCCGGAGTAGGCTGGAGGGGCCCTGTGAGGTGCATGGGGCACACACTGTCGTCTCCTCCTCCTGTGCACGTGCAGCCCTTGCAGCGTAAGACTGATTTTGTCATCATGGTGTGTGAACACTGGTGTCAGGCCCATGTTTGTTCTTTAGAATATTTTTGTTGATGAATTACGAATTTTAAGTTTTATTATATTAAACAATGAGTACTTAACAGTAAAAAATGTCACAAAAATAGAGTTTTGGTTTAATATTTAGTGAATATTTATAAAAAAGCATCAAAATTTTCAACAACAGCGGGTTTTGATATACAGTCTAGAAAAGAACATCAGCCATAAATTCCCATGTGAACTACAATGAAAACACCAGTAGCACACTACAAAAAATAATCTTTATTCCAGTGGTCACACCCGAGGCATCTGCCCCCGTGACAGCAGCACGTTCCACGTACACACCGCTTACGCTGACAGCGCATCTCTTTGCTCTCCGGGCCCTTTTGTAGGGTGTACCTGACATCTCAGTGGTCTTGCTGTTTTGTCAGGAGGTTCTTACTATATTTTATGGTGTGTAGTTAACAGGGACATTGGCTATCAATGAGATAAATCATTAAATTCTTAGCATGTATTATGCATTAACAATAGACCACATTTCACATTAGCTGTGTACAACTGCTGGCCAATGCTTTGTGTTTCAAGTGACATCATAGATGCTGCATAACTCCTCAAAAACATCTGCTCCACCTTTGCTTTTATTGAAAATTTCCATCTCAGCCTTCCTTTCTGTTGAGGTTTCCCTGTCAGTATTTCCATCATGCTGAAATGTTGGCATCAGCAGTACCAGTTTGCTTTTCTTTGCTGTATAGGAGGCCAGTGTTACATCTTTCTGAAATCCAAATATTGTATTATACATTTCTCTTTTTTGAAATGTCAACATTTCATTTGGAATTTCTATTTTGTTCCTGTGTACAGTTCCTGTGCTGATCAGCTTGTGCTCTGTTAGCAAATGTGACGTCAATTGAAACCAGTAATCCAACTGTCGAACATCACATTCTGATTAGGAAGATGGGAGCAACAAGTCTGTTCAGGACATCAGTTTATTACTGTAGGAATAAGGACCTGATGGTCGAGTTCCAGGATAAATGTCTTAACTGAAAGTATAATAAGTGTTTGTATCTACAAAGGCATAAATCTTATGTCACATTTTGGTCCATCGCTTTTCCATGAGTCTCCTATTCCTGTGATCACCACGAGAAATCCGTGCCAAGTACAGCAGACCTATTGATGTGTCATAATAAATATATTTTTTAATATGGCTACTGATAAACATAGAACAGAACGTTTTTGTTGTATTTCACCTTATTGTAGCATTTCATCTGTTACAGTTTCCAACACTGAATGGCAGTGCTGGCATTCTATCTAATACATTTCACCCCTCCCAAGACCCTCCCTGGATTTCTGACCTGGCTCTAACATTAGATCATTCCATTTGGTTGCCTGGCCATTTTGCAACATGGTGAGTCACGTGTATACTTACATTGCTCTTTTTTTTGTTTTGTTTTCTTACCTGAATCAAGGAGGTCTTCATTCTGTGTCTATATCAGTTGATCTTACTTCATTTCAATGTCACAGGAATTTTGGCTCACACGGCCAGGGTCACACTCATCACCGTCCACTCACACTATTCTGTTAAGCATGTATTTTACCATAATGTATCATCTTCATCATCTTTTGTTTTCCTTTTTTTTGAGGCAGGGTCTCACTATGCAGTTCAGGCTGGCCTTGAGTTCATTTTATGACCCAGGCTGGTCTCAAACTCACCATGATCCTCCTGTCTCAGCTTCCCGAGTGCTGTGATTACAGGTGTGGGCTACCATGCCCAGCTATCTTCATCATCTTTGTATGAGTAATCAGATGATTCACTTTTGACCTCCTTCAGAATTTGCAAATATGATTTTTCAAGTTCTTTTGTACTGAATTGGGCTATTTGTACCAGAAAAACCAAAAGAAAACTTTTTTTTTTCTAACAAATCCTGGAGAGGTATGGGTCTGTTGGACCTCTGTGATGCTCTGGTAAACATACACACAATCAGCCAAAGCATAAAGGTGAGTCTAAATCCATTTACCACTTTTGCACATGTGCACACTCCTCACAATGGTCATATCAAGTAGGTAAACACATAGATTGCTTCCTGTATTCTTCAGTGAAAGGTACTGAGGTGCACAGCTGGTGACTATAATGCTAAAGTACAAATTTACAGTGGAAAAGTGAGGGATGGGTCTGCTGGACCCAGGCTTAAACCTTGAGGGTTCAGACAGACCAGCTTCATCCCTTTGTTCCTGTGAAACTCAGAGAGTGACTTTGTGATAAGTAGATGCTCTCAGGGTTAAGTTGGCCATCCTCATACCTTCGCTGGAGGGCAACAGCTCCCCCTAGAGGCTTTTGAGGTTACCACTGTTGCTGGATTCCGGCTTTTAAAAGATTCTGGACCTGTGTGGATTTTACATGCTATAGTAACATTTTAGGAATAAGTACTTAAACATAAATCCTGGTGTCCTGAGTCTGTCTGTCAGCAACACAGAACACCTGCAGAGACTTAGGCCCTTATTGCATTCCTGGGTCTTCCCTGCCACAGGCCCCAGAGGTGGGGCCTGTTTCCTACGTTCTCTCTAGTAGTTACTGTCTCTGCCTGTGTGCCTTGGGTGGCTCTCCCTGGGCCTGGCTGCAGATTGACACAGGGCCCTGAAAACGAGTGCCTGGACTCTGTACTTGGAAGATTTGGTCACCAGCAATGAGGAACAGCATCCTAGCACTGATACAAGGCTGTGCAGCAGAGATACTGGGGCCTCAGCTTGTGGGGGCTTCAGCCCCCCCGCTTTCTCCAAGGCACCAATTGGCTTTTTTGTCTTATGGTTCTTTTCCCAGATATCTGGGCCTCCTTGGTGTAGGAGAGCATTAGCATTCTTCTCTGAAACTGTTCTCTCCAAGCTCTGTTGATCTGTTTTGTTCTTGTTTTTGTGATGCTAGTGATTGTGCGTCCTGGGCCCACTGAGCTGCGCCAGCCCTCAGAGCTAGGTTGTCATGTGAGGTGCATCAATGAAGTGAGCCACACGCTGCGTCGTCACTGCTTCCTGCCTCCAGTAAAGTGTCACATCTTACACAGCTTCCTTGTCGTGAAAGTTGAGCTACATCAGCAAGGAATGGGGTTCTGAAGTAGTTAAAGAAAAATGTGGGTCTGCATTTCCCTGTTAGGTTTATTTTCCTTCCTGCTTCCCTCCAGAGTGGGCTTCTTCCCTCCCAGCAGCATCCCCCAGAGAGGCTTCCCACCTCCCATCCTCTTGGACATGGTACCGCAGCTCAGTTAAGATGTTAGGTGCTTTGTACCATATCAAGCCTGTCGAGGATGAGGACCAGGCATCCCAGCCTGAACTGAGAAGAGGGAAGGAAACGCTGGGGGCTGCCCGGATCATCCTTGCCTTTATCTTTGGACTTGGTCCACTCCTGGTGCTTGGCCCTAGCTAGAGTCCTGTGCAGTGGATAGCAGAGTGGTGGGACCCAGTGAAGATTGGTCCTCAGAGCTGCTTACGTTTGTGAAGCACCCCATCAGCTCTTTAGCCACCTCGAGTGCTTTAGGAGGAAGCACATGACAGGCACGTGACTGTGTTCCCCGCTGTCTGTCCTGTACCACACGCAAGTCTGGTTTCTTTAGCCTTTGGAAATCTCCCTTACATTTCCAAAGCAGTGAGGAGGAGCAAGTTCAGGCTTTAGGAATGATTGTCAGGTGTCTGAGATACTCTGTCCTTTGGGTGACAGGTCTGCTGCTGGGGGGCATGGGTGGTTATTTCTGTGTATGTAACCCTGCCTGTAACCTTCAATCACCCGGAGGGAAGAAGAGAGAAGAGAATCACTGTAATGAGGGAAAATAAGCCGCGGCAGGTTCATCATCAGAGTAAGCAAAAGTCTGTCCCCCAGAGTCTGCTGCTGTCACCAGATGCCAGAGTCATGTGTGTGCATCTGGAATCAAGGACAACAGCTGTAAAGGAAATGAAGGCAGTAACCAGCTTTGTACCAGGCACCGTGCTGAGTGTGTGTGCCTACAGTCTTCCTTCCTTTTTTCACTTTTTTAGTTTTAGAGACAGGTCTTCCTGGGTTGCCCAGGTCAGCCTCAAGCCCTGGGCTCAAGCGATCCTCCTGCCTCAGTCTCTGGCCTCAGCCTGAGGAGGTGAGTTGCTGTCGTCATCTCTTTTCAGGTGAAGAAGTGGCTGGCGCCTGGGAGGACTGAAGGGACCCACTCAGGTTGCCCAGGGAGGGGCGGGACCAGGATTACCCTGGCCCTGAAGAGAACTCCTAAGGGAACTGTTCTACCTTGGTGCCCCAGGAAGTGTGCAGGAGGCCCGGTTGTCTCAGCACCACGATTGCTTGTCCAGGGGCTAGGAACACATTTTCTTGGTTTTCCTGTCTCTGTTTTTCTTCTATAAAGTGAGAGCGATGTGCAGGGTTGTTAAAAAGATTCTGGAGAAGCGCCTGTAATCCAAGCTACTTGGGAGTCCGAGGCAGGAGGATCACAAATTCAAGGCTGGCCTGACTAACTTAGCAAGACTCTGTCCTAAAATTAAAAAATAGAGCCAAGGATGTGGCTTAGTGATAAAAATGCCCCTGAGTTCAATCCTTAGCCCCGGAAAAAAAAAAAAGATTCTGGAGAATGTGTACAAATTGTGCTATGGAGCGGAGTATTTGACCCCCCAATAATGGCGAGTCAATGATAGCTGTTGCTGCTGCTGCTGTTTCCAGATAGCTGAACAGTTAGGTCCATAGAACCTCTTTCATCCTAGAGAAAAGCAAAGCTCCTAACGGGCCTGATGTTAGGGAAATCATCCTGGTGTTCTCTCAGCTGGAGGTGTAGCTCAGTGGGAGAGCACTTGCCTACCATATGCAAGGCCCTGGGTTCGATTTCCTCACCCCAAAAACATACCCCACCAAAAAAAACAAAACAAAAGCTGAAAAGTGGTTTCTCCCCATGACTTAGCCTCCTCTGCAACCCCAGAGCCTTTCTGGTGACCAGGAGTGGAGTCGAGCCCTGGACACTAGCCAGGAGCTGCGGCAGCCAGAGTGGCAGGCAGGTTTTCCAGCACACTTTGGTCCTCTCCTGACAGCGGCATCACGGGGCTTCCCAAGGCTCCTCCTGCTACATGCACAGGGGAGCAGGCCTGTGAAGCAAAATGCTTTGCAGATAAACTGTCTGCATTTGGTACCGTTGGAGGCTGAGTCCCAGATAGGTATGCTTGGTGTCACGAGGAGTTTCCAATAAAGCCAAGGACAAAAATGAGTCTGTTTTATTCTGTGGCCCCACCCAGAACTGTCCTGAGAACGCTCAGAGGCAACATGCTTCCCTCCTCTAATTTTTTGACTTTTTTTTTCTTATGCCAAAAGGCTCCATCCCAAGAACTGCCTGGGCGTGCGCCAGTTCGCCGAGACGATGATGTGTGCCGTGCTGTACGATGCGGCCAACAGCTTCGTCCACCAGCACTTTGTGGAGGTGTCCATGTCGGAGGAGTTCCTGGCCCTGCCGGCAGAGGACGTGCTTGAGCTCGTGTCCCGGGATGAGCTGAACGTGAAGTCGGAGGAGCAGGTCGGTGCGCAGCACTGTGCTCCCCATCGTTGTTTTCTGTTGAGTTTTGAAGTTAGTATCAGTTGGGGGCATAGCTCAGGGGCACAAGCGCCTGCCTGGCAAGTACCAGGTCCTGAGTTCGATTCCCGGTACAGAAAACAAAATTAAAGTTAGGATCATGGTGCACATGCAGCTATTATGTATAGTGAGGTTTGTTTATTGTATGTGCTCGTGAAAACGTTTATATTTTATAGTCCAGATATTCTGTTTATCAGCTCCACTTCCCTTATTCTTATGTTTGGGTTATTTCTGATATCTCCTATTAGAAATAATACTGCCATCAACTGGAAATAGCGAAAGCAGACAACTTTTGAAGGAAGTTTTTTCTAAAGAAGAACAGAACCTGGGGCAGTCACCAAAGGGAGCGTGAAGCCCGAGGAGCTGGGTTTGGTCAGGGCAAGGGGCGTACAGTGTACCTGACTGCTGATGAGACCTTCTAGGAGAGAGGAGAATTAGTCGTGTAAGAAGCGGGACTGGGCTCAGTTCTGAAGGGAGAAGAGACGGGCAAGGGGTGAGGGTGTGTTGGATGGGAGTGCGAGCCCTCCATCCACACAGTGGGAGCAGCAGCTGGTTGCAGGAGCCCAGGTCCTGCCAGAGAGACTGTGGATTCTCAGCACTCTCTTGCTTTTGTTCTCAGCGGGTGGTGAGGTGGTGATAAATGAGTGTGCTCTAGCCTCTGGGACAGAGTAAAGGGACAGTGCTGGGGAGACAGAGAGGGCTGGGGTAGGTAGCAGATCAGTAGTCACAGACTGGAAAAGTGGAGTCACAGGCTCCACTTTGCAATGTGTTCTCCCCTGGCCACGTGCCCCGGTGTTGGTACGGAGCAGGGGCAAGCAAAACTTGAAGAGCAGACCTTGTCAGCCTGGAGCTCCTTTTCCCAAGGAAGCTAGGAGCTGGGCCTGAGAACCTTGGGTCCCCGGATGACAGCCCATGGAACCCTTGCTGGCAGAGAGATGAGGACAAGGGCCAGAAAGGGGAGCTGAGGAGGGGGTGGCGGTCAGTGTCAGAGACGAAGGGGAGGCGATTCCTGAGCTGGGCAGCTGGAGGGACATCTCTCAGTAAAGCCAGTGACATCTTGGAAGGTGAAGCTGTTGGCAGTGAGCTCTGGAGCCTAAGGCCCTCTAGGGACAGAGAAGACAGGTGTTGGCGTAGTTGAGAAAAGCTAAAACCAGGGTAGGGACTTTCAGCCAGACAGGAGCAGAGGGCCAGCCTTTGACCAGAACCCATCCACTGTCTTGGAGGCTTCGTGCAGGCTGTCATAAGAGGGCGAGGAAGTGTTACTTCGAGCAGAGGCCGGTGAGGGCTGCAGTGCAGGCTTAGAAGTGTGGCCCGGTCCTGCAGGCCCCGGGAGCATTGCTGCTGCCAGGCCTCTGCCTTGGTCACTTGAGAAGTCTTAGCCTTTGGCTGGCCAAGCCACTTAGGACACAAGACTGAGTGGTGGCCTGCAGCAAGGTGGGCTTCAAGATCCCTAGGCTTGAGGAGTGTTAATCCCAACTCAGCTGATTCCATTAGCAACAGAAGAGTCCCTAACCCTGAGTATTAGGGACCAGTAGAAAAGTAGACCCTGAGCTCGGCAGCAGAGACCTCTGAGTAAAGGAAAGTGCCTCATCCCTCACTCCAGGGTCATGCATTCCATCTTGGCTCTTCTGCTACTTAATGGGGCCTACGGCGGCCTGCATTTATTTAAGTGATGTACTGTGAAGGGGGTGATGGAGTTTTCAGGCAACACAGCCTTTTACCTGGTGCCAGAACATGGAGCTCGAGCCAGGCCTTGGAGGAGGGAGGGAAGCGGGTTTAGGACAGGGTATTGAGAGGAGGGCGACAGCGGGGACACAGGAACAGGCCCAGCCTGGCTGGGGCTGAGGGTTTCGAGGGGCTGGGGGAGAGCAGCAGGAAGGGAGGGAGGGAGGGAAGCAGGCGTTTTGCTGCAGAGCAGGGTAGAATCAGTGCCACTGAAGGCCGTCAACAGGGAATCGGAGAAAAGCAGGAAGCTCTCTCAGCAAGGCTGGGCCAGGCCGGGCAGCTGGGGAAGTGGAGCGAAAGCAGTACACTCAGGAGACATGTGGGAGGAAGGATTGTGGGGCCCTAGCAAGGAACTGAGGCTGGGGGGACAGGGGAGTGGCTTCTGGTGGGGTGAGCTGCTGCCGGAGCACCCTTTCCTCGTGGCAGGTCTTCGAAGCCGCCTTGTCCTGGGTCAGATATGACCGGGAGCAGAGGGGACCCTGCCTGCCTGAGCTGTTGTCCAACATTCGCCTGCCTCTCTGCCGCCCCCAGTTCCTGTCTGACCGAGTGCAGCAGGACGACCTGGTCCGCTGCTGCCACAAGTGCAGGTGAGCAAGGCAGATGCGCATGGTGCAGTGCAGAAGGCCGAGGCACTGGGTTCGGCTGCTGTGTCCATGCAGAAGGCCGAGGCACTGGGTTCGGCTGCTGTGTCCAGGTTGGGGGTGGTCAGCTCCATTCATGGCACAAGGATTGGGGACCCCTTCTTCAGACCGGGAGAGGAAGTGGTAAGAACCCAAGTCTTCCACCAGGGGCAGAGAGCAGTGCAGTGTGGGAGCTCTGGGGTTGAAGGGCATTTCTCCCCTATGTTGAGGAGGATAATTCTGACATCTTACCACGGAGCTGCTTGTGGTGGACCAGCATCTGTCCTGCCTGCCCTGTTCCTGTCCACCCTGGCCATTGACTCAGTGGTGTGAATGGGTGTGAGCTCCTGGACCCCTGAGTAAATACTAAGTCAGGGCCCCGGTCTCCGAGGGTCACAGGCTTTGTGGCTCAGGAAGGGCCAGTTCACCAGCCATGAACCCTTCTACAGAGACTATCAGTGGGAACCCAGCATGACCCCGCTCAGGGTACGGTGGCCCAACAGGAGAACTGCGCTCAGGTTAAAGCAGCAGAGGTGAATGCCCATCCTCTCCACTGCCTGTCAACCTCACAACAAGAAAAATTCTTTCTCCTCCCCCAGCATTGTGTTCAAGCATCCAGCGCCCTCCTTCCTTCCGCACCCCGGGCTGGGATCTCCACCATGCAGGCGGGGTTGAGGAGCATGTCAGGAGCTCATGGCCCTATGGCCAGCGGTCCCAAGGGTGCCATTGGCAAGGGGTAGCTTTCAGAGGTCTTAAACAGCAGGGAAGCCAGGGAACAGTGGAGGAGAGAGGTAATGATTTCAGGGGGTGCACCCAGTGCTCTATGTGGGGGTCACATAAGTCAGAGTGATGACGGAAGCCCAGCCTCCCCATGCCCGCTCTGTGCCGGGTAGGAGACCCTTCTGATTACACGGTGGAGGGGCCCTGCTCGTCCTGCCCCTCCACTTTCCAGTGTCTCTGTAGCCATACCAGGCTTCACTTGGGTTCTCTGAGGCCAGACCTTCCGGAAGTCCCCCTGCCAGGCTTTCCTTGCTGTTGGGGCCAGAGGAACCTGGCTCACAAGTGCAGATGTGGGTGGAGTGGAGAGGACAGCTCCCATCCTCATGTCCTGCACATCTTTCCAGGGATCTGGTGGACGAAGCAAAGGACTATCACCTCATGCCTGAGCGGCGGCCCCACCTCCCAGCCTTCAGGACCCGGCCTCGCTGCTGCACGTCCATCGCTGGGCTGATCTACGCCGTGGGGGGCCTCAACTCAGCAGGTATCTTGCAACCCCCTAAATGGAGCCCTATCTGGGGCACCTTGGGGTGTTTTGTTTTTGTTTGTTTATTTTGAGACAAAGTCTCACTATTCAGTTCAGTCTGGCCTTGAACTCATTAAGTAGCCCAGGCTGACCTAAAGTTCATAGCCCAGGTGGTCCTCCTGCCTCAGCCTCCCAAGTGCTGAAATTACAGGTGAACACCCATGCCCAACCTCGTCTGGGGCACCTTGGATGCAGAAATGCAGTCGAAGCTGGGGATTTAGCTCAGTGGCAAAAGTGCCAGCCTGGCAAGTGTGAGGTTGTGAGTTCAATCCCTGGTACAAAATAAAAAAGAAAAGAGAAACGCAAAATGCATTTGACCCCGCCTGTGCCTTCTGGGTCCAGAAATTTCCTCCCTGTCCCCTCTCATTTGGTGTCACTGCTTTTCAGTTAGACCCAGTCACAGGTTTACACCATCGGTGCTGGGGAGGCCCTAGAAGCCCATAAAGCCTCGCCGCCTTACCTTGCAGCCGAGGAAACAGGCCCAGAGACATTTCCATGTTTGCACATTGCTTCGGGCGAAGTGAGGACTTGAACTCACTCTTCCTGAATGTGCTGCTAGCTCAGCCTGGGGTGGGGTGCAGTCAGAGACCCTGCTCTGCGCTGAGCGCGTTGTTTGCCTTCGGTGCTTCCCAGCCCAGGCGCTGCTGGCAGCTCTGGTGTCCTGCGGCCAGGTTTTCAGGAGCACCCCTGGCCCACACCTCTGGGGGCCTCGTCGGGCAGCCCCGGACAGTTCTGTGTTTAACAGAAGGGTGGCGAGAGGTGGGTAGCGGGGTAGGGTCAGAATTACTCCTCGCTTCTCTGCCTGCCGTTCACTGAGCGTGTTCTAGAACCAGCCAGTCATCCAGTCCTGCTGGCAGCTCTGCCGCAGACGTCACGAATGAAACAGGATGTCGGGTTCCACGATAGTAAGCAAAGGGTGGCACTGGGGCGCGTGCTGTCCCCTCTGGGCATGCCCCTGCAGTGGGGCCCGGCCAAGTGCCTGATCATAAGGTGAAACTACCCCTCTGTCCAATTCTGATTGCCCTTGAAGGAAGTCACGAAACCATGAAATCCCTGAATGCCTCTGTGCCCCGAGTCCTTCTGAGGAAAACTGATAGCATTGAGTCAGTTGTTTTGTGTAACCCGTGCCCAGTAGCTGCAGTCTAAACAAATGGTCTCACTCGTTTTAATTTGAGTAGCACATTTTTATGCAGGTGATTCCCTGAATGTGGTGGAAGTGTTTGACCCCATCACCAACCGCTGGGCAAAGTGCCATCCCATGACGACGGCCCGCAGCCGGGTGGGCGTGGCCGTGGTGAACGGGCTGCTCTATGCCATTGGTGGCTACGACGGCCAGCGGCGGCTGAGCACGGTGGAGGCCTACAACCCGGAGACAGACACGTGGACCCAAGTGGGCAGCATGAACAGCAAGAGAAGGTATTCTGGGGGCTCCATGCAGGCCAGCCACACACACAGCACCAGGGAGACCCGTGCTCGCCAGGCCAGCAACATAGTAAAGCTGGACATGAGCCTCAGTCTGGGAAGGTGCCATGGCCAGGCCAGGCTCTGCCAGTATCGGCCTGAACACACAAGGCTGCCTTGTCCCTGGAGTGGCGCAGGGAGACGAGACATGGGCACCAGGGAGCTGTCCTTCGACGTGCTTCTCAGAAGCTTTGAGGAGGAAAGAAACTGGCCTGGAACATCTGGAGGGTTTCAGGGAAGAGGGAGGATTAAGGTAGAAACCCGAAGAGTAAGGAGGGGTTAACTTCACTAGTTGTAAAAGGAAATGCAGGGTAGCTTTCCAGCCCATCCTTGACGTAGAAAGGCTGTCTCCAAATAACAAATAGAAAGGCCTGGGACATAGCTCAGCGTGGAGGGAGGCACTGGACCAGTCGCTCTGCAGGGGCCTTTGCGCTTCGAGGCTCTGTGGCCTCAGTGTTAGGCTCACAGTCCTCAAGGTCCCTGCTCATGCGATCACATGCCTGGGAAGGACCAGGAGATCTAGTGACAGCGTGTGTGGGTGGAAGCAGAGTGGGTGGGAATGTCCTTTGCCATGACATGTGTGCAGCTTCGTGTGCAGCAGTACGAGTGTGGGGCATGAGCCAGGAGGGATCAGCCTACATAGCGAGACATCCAGATCCTCAGAGGGTCCATGCAGGTCCATTTGGAGATAGAGCCCTGCTCCTCCCGAGGCTGCTTTCCCGGTCTCCCTCCCACTTTCCGCCTCCCCTCCAGTCCTTTGCAGCTGTCTGTGGTAGGGGACGCGTTGCCCCGTGTCCCCACCACAAACCCTTTTTGCTCCAAGCTGCCCTTCCTTGTGTGTGTCTCTGGGCCGCGTCCTTGCTTGGACATGAGTGAGTCTGGGTATTCCTTCCCTTCGCCATGGTCAGTCTCCTGGTTTAGTACCATGGGCCCAGTTCCATCATGTCCCCTTTAAATTATAGGTCACCTTAAGAAGTTCTCCGTAGCCCTCTCCTGACTCCCCACGCAGCGCTCCGTCCTGCCTGCCAGCAGCCCATTTCTGCTCTTTCCTCCCTGTCTCCTCCCATCTTCCGGGCCACCGGCTGCGGCCCCACAAACTCCAGTCCACACTGCTCGGTGCTTTGTGCCCCCCTGCAAACTCACCAGTCTTATTTCACTCTCTTAGCGCTGCCCGGCACCTGGGTTGTGGCTGTGTCTTTATGTTTTGTTTTGGGCTGGGGTGTAGGCAGGTGGCGTAGCTCTGAGCTCTGGGGCCTACTTGGGCCTTCCTTCGAAGGTGTCAGCTGTCCGTGCATCCATCACATTCCCACAGGCCTGGCCTGGGACTTGTCCCTCCCCACTTTTAAGCTGGCTAGAGGGTCTCAGAAAGGTACACGGCTTGGATCCGTTTGACGTGCTGTGTGCACTGGAGAGGTGCAGTGCCCAGGTGTGCTCTGTTCCCTGTTGGTGAGACAGCCAGGTGGATTTTTAGTCTTCTCCAGCGTCAGATTTGCCCATAGTGAATCGAGCAGCTTAGCCCTGGTGTGTGGTTTCTGCTAAGGCTTTGTCAAGAACAGAAGATCCTATGATTACCCCAGGCTCCCAGGTCTGTGGTCATAGAGAACTTAGCACAGGAGGGGCAGGGGAGGAGTCGGCTGCTGTGACGTGCACCCAGGATGCGCCCCTCCTAGGCAGCATGACATGAGCATGCAGCCCCCAGTCCCCAAGCCAGCGACAGGGAGAAGCCAGGGCCAGCAGCAGACAGAGCCGGAGGACTCTGCAGACATCGCTGCCAAGGTCACACAGGCAGAGTTGAGGTCTTCCAGGAGACTCCCTCTTGTTAAGGGGTGGCAGCTCCCTGGTGCCCCAAAGGACCAGAACATAGGTGCCATGCCTGGGTAGCATAGGCCCTGGTAGCTGAAAATCCAGTGAATGGAAGATGAGACCAGTGCTGTTAGCCAGCAGCCACTTGGAGTGTGGGGTTGAGAGGGTGAGTCCTGCTGAGGGGCTCGGGGAGGAGGAGAGGAGAGAGGAGTTCGACCTGGGCCTCAAAGGAGTGGGGGCTGGGGAGGGAGCCACCCGGGCCGAGCGGCTCCTGTCGCCTGCATGTGTGCTATACCAAGTCCTGTGATTGTTCTGGGAGGAGCCAGTGATCCCACTCGTCCCTCACAGAGGGCTGCCCGGGAGGTCACAGGCCCGTGCCGGGTGACAGCTCTGTCTGTTTCAGCGCCATGGGGACCGTCGTGCTGGACGGGCAGATCTACGTCTGTGGGGGCTATGACGGCAACTCCTCCCTCAACTCCGTGGAGACCTACTCACCCGAGACAGACAAGTAAGGACTCTGCCTCCGGGACTAAGCTCATACCTAGCACAGCCCCCTTAGGACTGCAGCTTCTGAGGGCAGAGAATGTCTGCTTTCTTGTCTCTCCTGGTACTTTGTACATATGTAATAGGTATTTACTAACCCTGGGTTACATGAATGAATGACTAAATGCATTTTAAAAACAAATGTCTATGTCAGATGTGATTCACACCTATAATCCCAGCACTTGGGAGGCTGAGGCAGGTGGATCACAAGTTCAAGGCCAGGCTGGGCTACATTGTCTCAAAAAACAAACAAATGAACAAAAAAATGATGTCTGCAAAGGAATTTGAAAAAAATTTGTTTAATGTCTATACCTTTTATATGAATCAGCCCATTTTCATAGAAATGCAGGCAAAAGGGGACAAGAAGTAGATGAACAACATGTTCCCAAGATGATAGGACATGATTTGAAAAAGAGAAACATGGAAAGCGTTAATGTCCATCTTTCCATGTTGCATGTTAACTGGGAAGGCTCCAAGAAGCTCTGCTGTGGAAACCCTGCTTAACCTTGTGTTGTAAATAACACCTATCACATGACACAGATGATTTTTGGAAAGCCCCAATATGTTGGCCCGAATTTTTCATTTTACCATTTGATCCTCATCTTACGCAGCAGAAAAGAGGAAATGGAGTTGAGTGGGTATTCACGATGCTTTTGAGCCAGTGCTTGGTCACTTATTCTACATAGGACATGGGTGTCAGGGACCGTCTGGGTGACATCCAGTGTGTTGCGGCCAGTGGGGCTGGGTGGTCACTCTAGCCCAGTGGCCCAGGCCTTGAGTTCTTGGCCTGGAGTGGGGAGTCCCTCTTTGCTGGCTTGGGGGCAGGGGCTGGGCAGCAGATCTGTCTTCCGAGGTGAGAGAGACAGCGGGGAGTGGGGCTCATGCCAAGGGACGGTGCTAGGGTCTGCCGGGCTGGAGCACAGAGCGTGGGAGAAGCAGCAGTGGGGCACTGCACGGTTCAGGGAAGATGGCTTAGGACCGTAGGGTGGGAAGCGCACTGAGAAGCCTGGGGGCCTGGTGGCGTGGGCCAGGGTGGCAGTGGTTGCACAGTCAGCCTAGCTGCAAGCAGGTGGTGCATAGTCTCAGGCAAGGTCTGGGGCATTGTCACGGGACAAGATTGAGTCATGACTGGGGCAAACCACTTAGGACTTGGGGACTATAAAAACATTGAGAATCGGGGGAAGCAGCCAGGTGACAAGACCAGGAAGTGCAGGCAGGAATGGGCACGCTGGAGAGCAGCCCTGTTTGAGAGGTGCCAGCCGAGTGCCCACAGAGATGGGCAGAGAAGTGGGCTGAGCACGAGGGCCAAGGAATGGCCCACCAAGCCCTGCCCTGCCATCTCAAGGACGGAGGGACTGACGGCCAGGCCCTGTCCTGGGCCGACTCATTCCCAAAGGTGGACGGTGGTGACCCCGATGAGCGCGAACCGCAGTGCCGCTGGCGTCACGATCTTCGAGGGCAGGATCTACGTGTCAGGCGGCCACGACGGCCTGCAGATCTTCAGCAGCGTGAGTGCGGGCGGAGGGCACAGCACCGCCCAGGGAGGTGGCGTCTGCGCACCACGTCCTCGCAGTTCTGAGGTTTTGGGAGAGGCAGGGTTGTCCACCCACCCCACTCCACGACCCCAAAACCCCTGTCCACTATAAGCCACAGGGTCAGTGTACACACTGTCGTGTTCTTCTGGACACTGTTTTTGTTTTTGTATTGGGGATCAAACTCACAACCTTAAGCTTGCTGCCAAGCTGTATCCCTGACCGTGGACATTGCATTTTTGTTTGGTTTTATTTTTTGTTTTTTGTTTTTTTTCTTTTTAAATCTTGAGACAGAGTCTCACTATGTAATTCAGGCTGGCCTTGAACTCAGTGATCCTCCTGTCTCAGCCTCCAGAGTGCTGGGATTACAAACGGAATTCCACACCTGGATGAAATTGCACTTCTTGGGGTTTTTTGCATTTTATTTGTGCAGGGCCATGTTGTAGTGGTCCCACAGTCAGTGCTGTGGGTCAAGTGTGTGGACGGTCCCCAGAGACCACACTCCAGCCCCGCTCTGCTGTTCCCTAGCAGTGCCTCCTTGGTAACCCCTCATCTGATTCCTTGGACGCACACAGAAGGGGTCACCCTGGGTGATGTCCCGTTGTCCCAAGGCATCCGAACTACAGGCATGCTGGCAGAGCTCCTCACCCCAGGCCTCCCCCGATCTGACACCCGTGAGCCCCGTGGGGCATGGCACGGGGTCCTTGGGGCCAGGCTGTGTCTGACGTTCACACCCACCCCCTCTCACTGCAGGTGGAGCACTACAACCACCACACGGCCACCTGGCACCCGGCTGCCGGGTTGCTCAACAAGCGCTGCCGGCACGGCGCCGCCTCACTGGGCAGCAGGATGTTCGTGTGCGGGGGCTACGATGGCTCCGGCTTCCTGAGCATCGCCGAGGCATACAGCTCTGTGGCGGACCAGTGGTGCCTCATAGTCCCCATGCACACACGCCGCAGCCGGGTCTCCCTCGTGGCCAGCTGTGGCCGCCTCTACGCAGTGGGTGGCTACGACGGACAGTCGAACCTGAGCTCCGTGGAGATGTATGACCCCGAGACGGACCGCTGGACGTTCATGGCCCCCATGGCGTGCCACGAGGGCGGGGTGGGCGTGGGCTGCATCCCTCTCCTCACTATCTAAGGCCAAGGGTGGGACACATCGGGGTAGGGATCTGGTACACACCTGGGCACTTCCGTCCGGGCCGAGCCCTCCCGGGAGAGGTGGAGGACCAGAAGACGGGGTGACATGCGAGCTCGCCAGAGGGACGGCTGCTCTGGGTGCTGACGTCTTCCTCCCTGTGCTGCCCTTGTGACGTGAGGTCATCAAGGTGCACAGCCTGGGTCAGAAGCCCCTCAGGGCCCCCAACCAGTGAGTGACACAGACACAGGCTGTGGCCGAGCCCGGCTCCCGCTCACTGCAGCACTGGGAGCCGCCCAGCTGCTGCCGTCTGCTGCGGGGAGGTCACAGGGGCCCGGTGTGTGGAGCACCACACCGCAGGGTGCAGCTGGAGAGATGGGGTGCACCCCAAGTGTTCTGCCTGCCTGTGACGATGTGGCCACCGCAGCAGCAGCTGCCACCAGGGGGACATGAAAGGAAGGTTCTGTCCTCGCCTCTGGGTAAGCAGAGAGGACCCTGGTCTTCCCTTGTCTAATTTTGGGATTTCAGTAAGGTCCTTCCATCTTGTCCAAGAGAAGCAGAAGGGGAAAGAGATACTTGAAAGAACCCGAAGGAATAAAACACTTGAAAGAAACTGGAAAGGAAAATATTTTTAAATGAATATTTTTTTCCAGGTAGAAAACATAAAGGACACTAAAGGCAAATACGTGATTCAGTGACAAAGCCATCAGACACAGAACAGCGTTTCCGCTCTCACATCTGAGTCCCAGGTCCCAGGGCCTCTCGAAGCATCGGGGTCTCCTCTGAGCCCCGTGCCCGGCCCTGCAGCCAGGTGCTCTTGGTTTGTCTCCACACCCACCATCAGAGGACTTTCTGAGCCGGAGGCTGGGCGAGTCGGCTGAGTTACTGCCTCTCTCTTAGGTGGGAGCTCCAGGCACCCCAGGGACCCCTCCCACCACCGCCACGCACACACTCAGCCTCCACCCCACCTCCCTTCCTTCCTCTCGGGACTAGTGGGAAACCGCGCATCTGGCCAGATCTGCTCTTTTGGGCCATCACTCCTGGATGCTGCCCCTCAGTGTGATGCTCCTAGTCACCGTGCCCCATCGTACCTCTGGAACCCAGCCGGGGGTTTGCTCCTCCCATGGTCTGGGCCAGGCCTCCCTCGCCTGCCCCACCATCCACTGCCCCTCATCCACGCGCCACCTCCAGGGGTCTGACCTTCCCCCAGCCCTTGGCCGCCCGACCAGCAAAGTGGACCTTTCCTTCCAAACGAATGTCTTTAGGGTCCAAAGAACTAAAGGCCGAAAGAACCCTTCGCTGCTGCAAAGAACAGATTTTATATTTCTTCCTCCAATCTCGGCAAATGGCCTCAGGAAGAGACTGCACGTTCCTCCCTCCTCCCTAAATGGGACCTGCTTGTCACACTGCGGGACCTGAGGAGGACATTTTGTTACCATTGCACTGGGCAGTGGAGCTGTTCTTCAACTGCTGCCAAAATCTGCTTTTATAAATTCTTCCAGTAGAGACTCAGAGAGGACACAATTCCTTTTTGCCCAAGACCGAGCCTTCGGTTTCCCCTTGCCACCCACCCAGTTGGTTTCCATGCTTTGCCACCTGCCTGGAGCAGCCGAAAGCCTGTTCAGAAAGGCACAGGGTGGCAGCGCCCCTTGCCCCAGGACCACCAGGTTCACCAGTGTCCAGGACCAGCTGCTGTAGAGCCCAAGGGAAGGACCCTTGTTACAGCTTAGAAGCTGGGCCTCTTCTAAGCTCTTGAAAATGATGCTTTCAAGACTCAGCAGCCTTCAAGCTGAGAGTTGAACCCAACTGGCCCTTGGTTTGCTTCTGGGGTGGGCTCAGAGGAAGGGGACCCATTTCCTGCCGAGAAGAGCCAGCAGCACCCACTCCCTCATTGGGAGCCCCTCCCTTCTCTTGTGACTCTGAGGACCAGCAACGGGCACCTGAGCAAGCAGGCCTTGTGGGTCTTTGGACACTGGCCCTCTCGCCGCTGGGGACCATGAGGTGCTTCCCGTGTCATGATGCTCCAGGGGTGGCCTCCCTGGGCCTGCCACCCGCTAGAGAGGCCGCACTGCACCTGAAACCAGCATCTTTTCCAAGGACAAAGCCGAACTCTGATCTGGGCTCTGAGCACAGTTTCCTGAACCAAGCCTGCGATCAGAAGTGTCCCACTGCTTTACAGACGGCTGTGTGCAGGGATCACTGGCAGGATGCAGCCCAGCACCTGGGGACATTGTGCACTGTGGCCTCAGGTGCAGCCCAACTTGAGCAGAGGATACCAGTGCTCAGTGTTCTTGTCACTTTGCTCCCTTGGATGACACACAGCTTTCTCCTCTGAGGTCACCTGAGATCACAGCCAGAGAGCTGAAGACCAGTCCCATAACCCCGAGATGTGACTTAAGTCGGAACCCCCCCATTTATCATTTCACAGAAAATCCTTTATTTATAGAATGCATGTCATTTGTTTTAAGAAACCAAAGAGAAGCAAATAAAGAGAACACTCCTAATAGCTTTTCTCCCTCCTGATTTTTTTTCTTTTTCTTTTTTGAGATAGGGTCTCACCATATAGCACAGGCTGACCTCAAACTCATGGTGAGCCTCCTGCCTCCGTCTCCTAAGAGCTGGGGTGAAAGGCATGTGCCACCACACCCTGCCCTCTGGTATTTTAAAAATTAGAAGCAAATCATTTTTACTGTGATTCAGTGTGAAAATATATCGAACGAGCCAGGTGTGGTAGTGCATGCCTATAATCCCGGCACACTAGGAGACTGACGCAGAAGTTTGTATTGGAACCCACCCTGGGCAATTTAGCCATTTAGTGAGACACTGTGTCACAGTTTTAAAAAGGCTGGGAATGTGGCTCAGTGCAAAGAGGCTGGATTCAATACCCAGTACCACCCACCTATAGATTCATAGATACAAATATACATGGTGAGGAGGAATATCCCTGCGAAAACAGGGAAAAGTCAGACGTCCTACATCAAAAGCCCAGGAGCTGTGAGCTGGGTCCCAGGGACCTGAATCTGACACCAGACCCTCAGACAGGTGAACCTCAGGTCCTGCTTCTGTCATTCACACACTTTGCTTGATGTTTCAGAACCCGATAGTCTGGTCATTTTGTCATTTTAAATTCCCCATGTGGCACATTCAGGACAGGCCAGGCTCCACTCGTGGCCAGGGTTTGCTAAAGCAGACCTCACTCTCTTTCACTCCTCTTGCACTAGACTTCCTGCTGCTTCTATTGCCTGTGTCAAAGGCCCCTCACGGCGGCCCTGGGCAGCACAATTCATGATTCCATTCTCCACTACACTCACACAGATCACCTGCCTGTGCATGTCACCGACCCTAAAACATTTTGTCTGTCTCCCTCACACCTGCCAAAGTTCTATTTTTTTTCCCCAGTGCTGGAGATTGAACCCAGCGCCTTTGTTCTGAGCTGTATCCCCAGCCATTTATTATTTTTTATTTCATTTTTATTTTATTTTTTGAGACAGTCTAAGTCTGTCAATTGCTGAGGTGATCTTCCTGCCTCAGCCTCCTGAGGGCACCACTACACCTGGCTGGCATTTCATGATTTAAAGGCTTGCTGCTCTGTGTGGTCCCTGAACCAGTGGTGGTAGCAGCTCTGACAGCCAGGCCAGGTGGCCCATCCTGCATCCTGTGATGTGCTGACCAACACAGTTGGTGGCCGAGCTCCCTGGGAGAGGTCCCTCAGCCATCCCCAAGCTGTCCAGCCTGGAAAGCTGAGCCTGGTGACCCCAGAAGACCTGGGTGAGTGCAGAGCAGCCTCTCTGAGTAGCTGGGTCAGGTGAGGAGCGATAGGGTGTGGTGTGGATGACATGGGGGCACATCCTGCCGTGGGGAAGAAGGTCCAAGGGTCTCTGCTCACCCTGCTCAGCACACAGAACAACTTTCCTTCCCCTCACCCAGCACTGGATGCCTCCTGGCCTTGAGTGCAAAGGGAGCTGGAGTGGAACCAACTTTCTTGACACTTGGTTTTGTCACCAAAAGCTGTAGATGGAGCGTGCAGAGCCGAGGGAGTGCAGGATGTGATGCTCGGATAAGGACACGGTCCTGCCCAGTGGACAGAGCCTTCCTCCCTATGCCCAGACCAAAGAGCCTATTTCTGTTCAGATTTCCCCAGCAAGGCTTGGATTGGGCTGGGGACGCATTAGAGACCTGGACCGGAGCTTTGCTGGGGGCCAAATGTGGGAAGTGAAGAGGGTGAGGTGCTGAGGACGGCACCCAGGTATCGGGGTAGGTGAAGGTACTGAGCTGATGCAGGTGGGCTGCAGGAAGGGGCTGGACATGGAACATGCTTCGGTGTTTTGTTTTTTGTTAGCAGGAATCAAACTCAAGGCCTTGCACTTGCCAGGCAGGTGCTGTGTTACTGAACTACATCCCCGGCCCCACACTTCAGATGTCCACGGGGAGGTGTCTCAGAGGCACTGAGTCCCAAGGTGGGGTTCCCTGTGATAAAGTGGGACAGAAGGGAACTAAAGACAGGGAGGAGGTTGAGACAGGCCATGCCACCATGATGGGCTCCCTGCCGTGTCCTTAGCTCCCTTTTACAGTTCCTGTCCTGATCTCGGGGTCTCCCCACTGCTACCCACACTCTGCCTCATTGGTCACCTTGCCCCACGTTCGGCCTCCAGTGCTCAGTCCACACACCCAGTCATTTACTGCAGAAATGTTTTATTGAACCTTCCCTGTGCTTCGTGAGGGGCGTTTGGCTGTCAGGCTGGGCAGAGGTGCTTGGGGGCTTGCACAAAAGGAACTGCCCTCCTAGGGCACAGCCGCAGCTGGTGGAGCCACTATGAATAGACGCTGGCTGGGGACACAGCAGTGACACTACTCGGTGTGAGGGCCAAGTGAGTGGACCAGGAAGGATGCCTCTGTTCTGTAAAGCAGGGGCGCTTCCTGGAGGAGGTGACTTCCCCATTGAGTCTTGCAGGAGAAACACAATTTACAGATACCAGGTGGAGGGGAGCAGGTGTGCAAAGAGGGACTTAAGTTTGGAGGTCACTATCAAGGGGCTTTCTGGGCAGCGTAGGACAGGAGGTGCTGCATCCTGGGGCTGGTCACAGGCACCTCTCCCTTCTGGCCTAGAAGTTGCTCAGGATGTTAGGGATGATGTCATACTTGGCCTTCCCGTGCAGGTCCCTCACAGTGGACAGCACTGTGGCCTTGGCCTCATGGGGCTATTCCTTCTGGCCCTGCGCAACCTCAGAGGGCTCAGCTTCCTCCTGGCCTTCCACAACCTCAGAGGCCTCAGCTTCCTCCGGTACCTTCGCGAACCCGGTTGGTTCTGGCTGTTCGAAGAAGTGTCCCTGTAGGGCGAGGCTGGATGGTCAGGTCCCTTCCAGGGCCACCGTCCCCCCTGTCCCCTTCTCCTGACCATGTGCCATTTCCCACTGACTGCCCTGCAGTGGGGCACAGGAAGGGGATCCAGGACTCACCTGGTCCTCTTGTCCACAGTCCCGGTTGCAGCTGATAATCAGGTTCCGCCGCAGCCGCACCTTGGAGAACAGGCCAGTGCAGACACGCTCCTCCTGCAGGGACAGGGACAGGGGCTGGGCATGGTGGCCACCCACGGCCCCAGCCCAGCCTCAGACCCGAGGTGCAAGTCAGAACCTGGAGCAGGGTAAAGCAAAAATATATTTTCCGGTTTGGGGGGTGGATCCTGGGGTTTAAACCCAGGATACTGAGCTACATTCCTGCCCTTTTTATTCGTTTATTCTTTAAGTGTTTTGTTTTGTTTTGTTTTGTTTTGTTTTGTTTTGTTTTCAGTGCAGGGGATGGAACACAGGGCCTCCGACTTGCTAGGCAAGCACTAAACCACTGACTCACCCCCAGCTTTTCTTTAAGACTGAGTGGCTATATTACTGAGGGTGGGCTTGAAGTTTTGGATCCTTCTGCCTCAGCCTCCCAAATAGCTGGGATTATGGGCATATGCCTTACTGATTTTTAAAAAACACTGATCTTCCTAAATGGATTATAGTCACATTTTTTAGTTTTTGTCTTCTTTACATTATAAGAAAAGCAGCTAGAGGTATTGGATTGACCTGAAGTCTCTCCAGTTGGAAATTTTTTAAATGTGTTGCTTTTGTAATAAAGGTTTATAATAATTTATAGAAAGAAAAAAGCAATAAGGAAGGTCTGATTTTGCAAAAAGGCTTTCCTTCACATTCAGACCTCTGGGGAGGGTGGCTCAGTGACAGGGCGGAGGCCATAAGGGGGCCCTCTGTGGCCTTGGTGGGGAGCTGGGGGTTACTTACCCCACCCTCCTGGAAGGCGCAGTTCTCTGGCTGTTGCAGTCTCTCCCGGGTGGAGATGCACACCGTCTGTCTAATCCTGAAGTACAGCGGGACCCTGGTGGTGGAGTTCTAGAGAAGCAAGTGACAGGAAGCTCATGACCACCTCCCTCTCAGAGCTATGGCAGGAGCTGCGGGAACCCTGTTGGCAGGGGCTCAGACCCCATTGGCACTTTGCACCAGGACTGGGGGCTCCTCTGGGATGCCTCTGTGGACAGGAGGTGCTTGGTCTTCAGAAAGAAGCCAAACCCTGCAGGCTCGGCCTTCCTGCCTCTGCCGCTCTGCAGCCTCACTCTGAAAGGGAGGATCCCTGCCCGAATGCTCCACTGCCTGGAGAGGGAAATGGGGGACAGGAGAGGCTGGGAACCCCAAAGGTGTAGTGGGACCAGGCCTGTTCCTTCCCATCCCTGGCAACAACTCTCACAGTCCCTCAAGCCCAGGGCCTGACAGAGGATGGAGCCCCATATTGAATGAAGCCCCTTATTTCTCAGCCAAGCAGCTGCAGGCTGCAATTACAATCTTCAAGTGGAAGAAACTTTATTTTTTTTTGTTTCATTTTCATTCTATATAGTTCAAGCTGGCCTTGAACTGCAGGCTGCAATTACAATCTTCAAGTGGAAGAAACTTTATTTTTTTTTTTGTTTCATTTTCATTCTATATAGTTCAAGCTGGCCTTGAACTCACTATACAGCCCAGCCTGGTCTCCAACTCATGCTCCTCCTGTCTCAGCCTCCTAGGTGCTGAGATGACAGGTGTGCGCCACCACACCTAACAAACACTCTTATAACAGTGGCTAATGCTACCAAGCACGGTGCCAAGCCCTCGCCTGTCCTCACCCACAGGTGCAGGGCTCGCAGCACCTGCTTTCCCACTGCCTGAGTCTGAGCCTGAGCCCTAGATACTCACCAGCCTAGGTGGGATGGCTTCCACCAGACGGAAGAGGGGCCTCCCCAGCTGCGCATCATTGTAGACCCTCAAGGCCTCGGTGATGATGTCCTCATAGCGCAGCCGGGGCTGGGTACGGCGCGCACAGTACACCCCTGCCAGCGCTGACACCAGGAGGAGTAACTTCCAGGCCCCTGCCATGGTGTCCACTCTGACCCACTGCACACCAGCCCCTTTTAGACTCTTTGCAGCTCACCTTGCCCAAGGGCGGCTGGCGACACGAGGGCTGGTGCCTTCCTGAAACAGGGCTGCTGCTTTCCACAGCTGGGGAGCCAGGTTGGCCAATATTGTGAAACATCATTGGCCAAGAAGCTTGGGAAACAGACCAGGGCCTTGAGCTTGGGTCAGGACACCTGTGTATCCCTTCACACCAGACCCATGTCACCACCTGGAGGACTGTCTGCTCTCCTAGGACTCCATGTGTCTCGCTGTCTGGCTGTTCTGCCCGGAATCCACAGACTTGGAGTCGGGTAGTTCCACGACCAAGTCAAGAGAGGACCCAATACCAGGCTGTGCTCAGGTGCTAAAAAGGGGGGAAAAGCCAGGTGTGGCAGCGCAGACCCACAATCCCAGCTCTCAGGAGGCCGAGGCAGAGTTCATCTGAACTAGATAGCAAGACTCTGTCTCAAAACACAAAACAAAAAAATTGGTTGCCAACCTTAAAAAATCTGGAGACCCAACTTTGAAAAATCAAGATCCGACTATCCTGGCCCACCAGTCCCTCTCAGCTGTGCAGTCGGTGGCCCCTTGGTGCCAGTTTACTCTGGCCACTCCCTGCAGGAAGGCACAAGGGACCCCCGGAAGCCATGCCGAAGAGGAACACAAAGGCCTCTGCCCTGCTGAAGACGCCCTTTTCCTTGGGCTCCCTCACTAGTGAGTCTCAGTCCTTCTCTTCCTAACCAGCCCTGGGCCAAGGGGCTCTTGCTGTCCTAAAGGAGATTCAGACTAGGGAAGACAGCAACTGTCAGGTGTCCCATTGAAGCCTGCCAGTGGGGAAACTGAGGCACAGAGCAACTCATGATGCTTTCTCCCAAAAGCTAAGGGTGGAGGTGAGAGAGTCAGAGCTGGAGAGAGTCAGTTAAGGGTGGGGACCAAGTCCAGCACAGGTCTCCATAGATGGACTGGGTCCTTGAGGGCCCATATCTCACCTTCAAGTCACAGATGCCTAATGCATAGTGGTGGCAGATTAGCAACAACCTAATTATGTAACAAGCCAGTGTGTGGTGCACGCCTGTGATCCTGGTACTCAGGAGGCTGAGGCAGGAGGATCACTGTGAGTTTGAGGCCATCCTATGATAGATTGTGAGTTTAAGGCCATCCTGGAATACACAGAAGACCCTATCTCAAACACCAGAAAGCTACTGTTACAGCAGGTGTGGTGTGTGTGTTCACAGAATACAGGTCCTGCTTATGGGAGCACAGAACCATTTCTTGACGGTGATTACACTCCTCCTAGATGGAGGAGCAAGGGCTCCATGCGGCAGGTCTGGTGGGAGCCTGGCTGGCAGGTTGCCTGACCAGGTGCAGTCTGTGCTGGTCCCATGAGCCAAGCTTCTCACTCTGGGGCCAAAGGGGTGCTCAGCACAGCATCATCTGTGTCTGTGTCCATGTCCAGGGTCCATCGTGGGATGTGAGTCAAGGAAGATGGGGAGCACGCCATGGAATTCTATGGACAGTGGAGGAGTGGTTCCCATGGGTCAATGCTGCCGCCTACTCCCAGGACAATTGTCAATATCTGGGGACTTTTCTAATTGTTCGATCGTCATAACATAGAAGGTACTGCTGAGCAGAGGCCAGGAATATTACTAAATATCCTTCCCAGGCACAGAACAGCACCTCAGAGTAGAGAGCCCGCTAAGCCCCAAGTGCACCAGTGCTGAGGGCAAGAAATCTTGGAACAGAGCAAGAGACGAGGTGAGCACAGAGAGCGGGTGGATCCACCCTTCAGGCCAGTTTGTGTGCGCTTCTCTGTGGCGTCCCGTACAAAGTCGCAATGCATACAGGAGGCAGGCATTCACTGGAGAAGGAGAGGGACAGCCTTCCTGTCCAACCCCAAGCCCAGAGGTGTGAGGAGGGAGGTGAGGACAGAAGGCAGCAGTCAGTCCTGAGAGCTCTCTGGGACACGGAAGAAGTGTCTCATTGGCATTTATGTATCTATTTGGGGCAAGTGGACTTTACAGATTAAGAGTTCAAATGATAAAACTCTGAGAGCTCCATAAACGTATCTCCATACCTTGTCCCTTATTATGGACCCAGGGCTAGAGCTGTGTGAGTCCTGCCTCCGCTTCAGGGTCACTTAGATCTGGGTTCAAATCCCATCTCTGTCACTTCCCCAGTGCCTTACTTTCTCTGGGGTTATTTTCTCACCTGCCAAGGAGAAGGAAAGCTAATGTGGAGCGGGTGCTCTGGGCCAGCTTTTGAGGTAGAGGGAGCCACAGGTGTGATGGTTTTACTGCGGCCATAGCCAAGACCCACGGCATACATTTGGGGTGCTGACCTCAGCCGGGAAAGGATGAGGAGACCTCAACTAACCGGAAGCACAGGTCCTGGGCAGTTAAGACCATGCCCAGCTACTGTGCTGGTAAGTGGAGCTCTGGGATTCCTGCTCCAGTTGGTAGTGTTCACTTTGCGGCTCTGCCTTCAGAGGGGCTGGAGCTGCTAGGAGCCGAGCTGCAGCTGTTGAGAACAAGGTCCCCTGGATCCAGCAGGAAGTGTCCTGGAGCCCCACCCAGGGTGCAACTTCACCCTGGGGTTTGGGGTTGGGATGGCAGCTGAAGGGGGCAGAGGTAGGGAACAAGAAGTAGACCCAACTCACACCCATTGGAAAGTCCTGCACCTCCAGGAGGTAGGAAATCTCGCTAGGGCTGCAGTCCCAACCCACAAGTAATGGTTCCCATCTAGTGCACACAGAGCCAGTGTGACAGGTCACACCTGTGTCTCTTTCCCAGCATCCCTGCAGCTGCCATCCCTCTCTGGAGAAGATGGGTGTTGTGGCACATGTCTGTAACCCCAGTACTTGGGAGGCTGAGGGACGGGATCACTGTGAATTTGAAGCCAACCTGGGCTACATCATGAGACCCTGTCTTAAAAAAAAAAAAAAAATTGGCTGAAGCAAAAATTTTCATAAGAGGCCGGGCATGGTGGCTCACGCCTGTAATCCCAGCACTCAGGAGGCTGAGACAGGAAGATCGTTTTCGAGTTGGAGACCAGCCTGGGCTACAAAGTGAGCTCAAGGCCAGCCTGAACTGCATAGCGAGACCCTGCCTCAAAAAGACAAAAAAAAAATTTTTTTTTCATAAGAGCTGAAGAATTGTGAAGCAAAACACACCCCCATTGTGGTTGGGCTTCCCATTGCAAAATGAGGTGGTCAGGAGGTGGGCACAGATTTCAGAACCCTTGCCCAAGTGGCCTGTGCCAAGCCTGGATGGAGAAAGCTGCGGTGACCACACACAGGTCCCATGGGGGGACACACCTGAAGTTCCAAATCAGCACTGGGCACACGGTTGCACCACACCCTACAGAGGCCCAGAGGTCTGGCTGCATCTCAGAGTCCCGCTGGCCCAGGGGGCGTAGGTGCGGTGCCCGGCCTGTGGTGTCTCCCTGCAAGGGCCAGGCTGTCCCAAAGCTCCACATTTGCCAGTCCCGGTGGGTGTGCCTGGCGCGCGGGGGTGGTGGTGTCCTGAAGGCCTTAAACCTGGGGACCCCCCCTACCAATAGCCTGAATTGGGGGGTTTGTCCTAGGCAGGCACCCTCTTCTAATAAACCCTCTTCTGCTCCCTTTCCAGTCAGAAACCGGTACAGAAGGGTTCTTTGCCAGAGAATTAAGACTGGTCCAGAAAAGGAAAACCACAGTTCCCATTCTGTAGGGTTTGGGATGGCCGGGGTCTCTGGGACTGCTGCAGCACCTTGGTTTGGTGCCCTCTGCCAGCTGAGACCCCTGCGGCTGGCGAGGGGGTTGATTGCATGCGTGGTCCTCAAATGGCTCTGACCTTCCTGATTCTCTGCAGCCCTAAGTGTTGGAGCCTTTCGGGTGGAGAAATTATCCAATGTTCTGGGGTCCCTGGAGGGTCCAGGACCCTCTCAGGAGCAGTGCTCCTTTGCTACCTTGCTGGGGCAGGTCCCCACCTCTTTCTGTTTTTCGTTTGAGCTATGCAGTTTAGGTTGGTTCTGAACTCACTAGGTAGCCAGGGCGGGCTACACCGGATCCTCCCAAGTGTGGGGCCGGGAGAGGCTCTTCTCCTCTTCCCCAGCCTCCCCCTGGCCCTCCTGTTGGGTGCTTTGCTTGCTCTTCCTGGATACCCCTGGTACTCTGGAGCAGGACTCTGGAAGCCGTGCACAGCCAGCCGGCAGTGAACTTGGGGCAGTGGGTGTCAGTCTGAGCAGATAAACCAGGGGGCATCCACGTTCAGCCCCACCTGCACAGAGGAGTGTGGATGTCACCCCACATCCTTGCTGACACTGTGTGTGTGTGTGTGTGTGTGTGTGTGTGTGTGTAGTGCTCGATTTAATTTTTTCTTAATTTGGCAGGGTGGGCATGATGCCTCTGTCCTGGAATCCCAGCACAGGAGGTTGAGGCAAGACAGCTGCTGCAAGTTTGAGGCCAACATGGGGTGTAGAACAAGTTTGAGCCCAGCCTGAATGAAACTTCGATACCCCATCTCAAATAAAACGTTGGCGAGGAAGAAGGAAATAAAACAAAGCGTTTCTTTACTTGGATCATGAAAGTAATTTACACTCATCATGGACTCTGCAGAACTATTATTGACCAGTGTATGCTCTGCAGTCTAAAAATGGCCCTCCAGGGTGATTTGGTTTGCACTGTTTACTAATGAGGAGACATCTTTCCAAGTACCTCTGCCTGTCCCTGTAAGAGTCTATCCATGCCGTTGCATTATCTCTTGAGAATTCAGGAAATTCTGCTCCTCCACTACATGGTGATTCTTTCTGGTTATGACTTACAAATATCTTCTCCCAGCTGGGTCTTGTCAGTTCACTTTCTTCATGCACCCTCTAATCATTTTGCTGTTTTTTTCTGCAGTACTTGGAGTACTTGGAGTTGAACCCAGGACCATTGCCTGTAAGCCAAGTTCTCTACCAGTGAACTATAGTCACAGATGTTTTATTAAATTTTACTTTGACATGGGGGCTCAGGCTGGCCTCAGACTTGTGACCTTCTTGTCTCAGCCTCTCAAGTAGTTGGGATTACAGACACATGCCACCACACCTAGCCTCTTTTAACTTATTTCAACATAAATACATATTTACACATGAAAGTTGCATGAATAGTGCAAAGAAGTCCTGAATGTCTTTCACTCCAATTCCCCACAAGCCTTTTAGATTCCCCCCCCCTCCATGCACACATACTCTTCCTGAGTCCAGGCCATGTGAGAGTTTTGCTCTAAAATACTTCAGTGTATATTTCATAAAAATAACAAAACCTCCTATATGGAAGCATTGCCTCTCAACAGTGATCCAAATCAGCAAGTTTACTCTGATCATTATCCGATCTACAGATTTCACCGATTGTCTTAGTAATGTCCTTTGGAACAAATGAAAATCCCATATCAAGTGTTATATATGGTTGTTCTGTCTGCATCTGTGTGTCTGTCTCTCTCTTCAGTATCAGGGATTGAATCCAGGACCTTCACACTGAGCTACATAAATTCCCCAACCCTTGTAAAATTCTTAAATTTTGAGACAGGGTCTTGCTAAGTTCCTAAGTTACCCAGCCTGGTCTCCAACTTGAGATCCTCCCGTCTCAGCTTTCCAGGGTGCTGGGAGGTTATGGTGTCTCTTTAAGGTCCTTTTTCTGGAGCAGCACTTCTCTGAGTCTCCTGATGCTGGTATTTTGGAGATGACAGGTCTATTATGTCACAGTCAGTCCCTCAGTGTGGACTTTTCTCATGCAACTTCTTCTTTTTCTTTTTTTATTCCTTTGGTATTTTTGAAACAGGGTCTCACTATGCAGTTCAGGCTGGCCTTCAGCTCACTTTGTGACCCAGGCTGTTCTCGAATTTGGAACAATCCTCCTGCCTCAGCCTCCTGAGTGCTGGGATTACAGGCATGTGCCAACATGCTCAGTTTTGAAATCTTATTTAAGAGATCCTTTCCTACTTGAGTTAACAAAGATAAAATCCTATAGCTTCTTCAAAGAATTTAGAAATCTGCCTGTCTTATGTTAGCCCCTCAGGCACCTGGAATTAACGTTTCATGTTTTTACTGAACTGTACAACATATGTACAAAAAAATGCTCAAAAACTAGCATGCCACTTAGTTTCTTCTCCCAAGTTAACAAACTCTTATTAGCAGTCTCCTGGTTAAAACAGGACATCTGTGGAGTCCCAAGAGCCCCTCTGTGTCCCTGCTTCAGATCCCTGCTCAGTCCCCTCCCCCAGGGTGGCCACTCTTTGACTTCAGAACCCCTGGAGACATGGTATGAGGTAGGACTCACAGTGGGGTTTTCCAGAGAAACAGTAGCAACAGGACAAACAGATTAAGAAAATGGCTCACAGAACTGCAGGCTTGGCAGGTCCAAAGTGGTTAGGGACAACTGACGGCCGGAAGCTTGGGTATGGGTTGATAGTGCAGTCCCAAGGCAGAATTTCTTCTTCTTAGGATGCCGGTCACTGGTTTAGGACCCCTGTTAATCCAGAATGAGAGCAAAGATGCTATTCCCAAATAAAGTCCCATGCACAGACACCATATATTGTTTTTCCAGCTGAGTTATATGGCCAGCCCTTAATGTTCAGAAACAACTCAACTCTAAACAGACTCCCATGTATTTTTTCCCAGGGATGTGTGGCTGGCCTGCACCATTGACTCAGTGGGCTCCTGCTCCTCCGTGGCCTGTGTTCCCACCCCCGGAGCCATCAGGTGTTTGCTGTGGGTGCCTTGGGTCCTTTGCCCCCTAATACAAAGCAGCCAGTGCCCTGTCCCCATGCATAGATCTCTGTGGTTTATGCCATTCCCCTTCCCCTGCTTCAACTTGTCTTCTTGCCAGCGGTTGCTGCCGCCCAATATACTGTCTGCTCCTTCTCGGGCCGCTGTCCCTCCCCTTTCGCCAGGCTGTGGCCTCACAAGAGCAGAGGTCTTTGCCTGTTTTGTTCAATAGCCACAGTTTGTAGGATGCTGCCGGTGCTGAGCAAATGTTTGGTCCATACTTGAACTGCAATGGAGAAGCCCACGGCCCGCCTGGGCCTTTCTTTTACATTCACTTGCTGCTGGGAGATTCGGGGAACTCCCCCCAGCCTGCATCAGTTTCCACACTAATAACGAACGTGGGCAAGAGTCTCTTGTGCGTCTCTGCTGAGTGTGGTCAGGGAGTTGTCTGGAGGAAAAGGGCAGCTGCCAGGGCTGAATGTGGTGTTTCTGCCCCCTTGTGGTGGAGCCGACTGTCCACCATTGAGGCCTCTGCTTTCTCTGACTCCCTGCCCTGCTTGGGGAATATGCACATTAGGAGGGCACTTGGGTTCCAGAGACACAGCCTTCATCAGCCCATTTCACTAGCTCAACTGCAAGCATTGCTAGTTCTGCTGTACCTAGCACAGCTTTCTCATGCTGATCAGAGATGTAAGCCTTAAGGAAAAGCAACGGATCAAAATATAGCATAAAACCAATGCCCTTGTACATGCAAAGACTTATTAAGCTTTCGGTTTAGACATTTATCCTGGAACTCGGCCATCAGGTCCTTATTCCTATGGTAATAAACTGAATGATGTCACTAACAGACTTGCAGCTCCCATCTCCCAAACTGATCAGAATGTGACAGTCGACAATTGGTTTACTGGTTTCCAGTTAATATTATATTTGCTAACAGAGCACAGGTTGACCAGTACAGAGGAACAAAGCAGAAAATCCAAATGAAATGTTGAAAAAAAAATTTTTTTGTACCGGGGATCGAACTCATGACCTCGTGCTTGCCAGGAAGGTGTTTACACTGCTGAGGTAAATCCATGGTGAAATGTTGAAATTTCTTTCTTTTTTAGGGAGAGTATGGGGATCAAACTCATGACCTCATACTTGCTAGGCAGGCACTTGTACTGCTGAGCTGAATCCCCAGCCGAAATGTTGAAATTTCAAAACAGAGAATTGTATAGTACAATCTTTGGATTTCAGAAAGATGTAACATTGGGGTCTGTGCCCAGATCCCCAAATCCCCCAAGTGGGTGCACAGCGAAGGCCCAAAGGAATGAGATAAGCGGCATGACCCTAGGGTTCCAAGAGGAACCCTTTGCAGAGCTCGTAACTCTGCTAGCCAGCCAATCAACTGACCCTGGACAGCCTCAGAAGTTGAGTGGAAAACGCAGGAAACCTGAGCAGGATCTTGGGAGGGGCCCAAGAACCCCTCAGAGCAACAGACGATGCTAATTAAGAAAAACTGTCCAGAAAGTCTCCAGGTGGCCTCAGCTGTGGCCTATCTCGCCCCCTGAGGTGTCGCTTCATTCTCAGTTCAATCATGCCCGGCCATGCCACAGCCCAGCACGTGTGCTCAGCTTCAACGGCTCCAACAACTGCTGATGCCAACATTTCAGCACTATGCAAATACTGACAGGGAAACAGCAACAGCAAGGAAGCCTGAGATGGAAACCTTTACAACAAAACCAAAGGGGGAGCACTCGGGAGGCTGAGGCAGGAGGATCGTTGTGAGTTCGAGGCCAGCCTGGGCTACAAAGTGAGCTCAAGGCCAGCCTGAACTGCACAGTGAGACCCTGCCTCAAAAAGACCCATCCCACCAAAAAAACCCCAAAGGTGGAGCAGATGTTTTTGATGAGTTATGCAGCATCTATGATGTCACTTGAAATACAAAGCGCAGGTCAGTGGTTGTTTTACTTGATCCTAAATGTGTGGCATAAATAGTTTGATAGCTTACAAACAAAGTAGTAAGTGCAAAATGTCATAGAGAAATTTTTTTTTGAGGCAGGGTCTCTATGCAGTTCAGGCTGGCCTTGAGCTCACTTTGTAGCCCAGGCTGGTCTCGAACTTGCAACGATCCTCCTGCCTCAGCCTCCCAAGTGCTGGGATTACAGGTGTGAGCCACCACACCCAGCATAGAGAAAATTTCTTAGACTATTTGAACTGGAGCTCCTAAGATATCATTTAGACAGACAAAAAATGTTTCCACCCAGGGAACTACATGAAAATATTGTGGAGCACACACACTGGTGCGTGCTATGAGTGGAAGTGACTATTGTGCATGGAACACGCAGTCGTCCCGTGTGAAGAGGCCTTGGGTGTGAGGGCTGAGGCAAAGCTTATTTCTGTGGTAGACTTCTGCTTGTGTTTACACTGTAGCTCACGTAGCTTTTTGCGGCGCCCTTTTCTGTCCATGCCGCATCCTAGTCCATCCACGCCTTGTGACAAGGTCCATGGGTGGAGGAGAGCACTTCAAGCAATCGCTTCTCCAGGAAAAGGACACCGCATGTGGGAATTGGGCGCAAGGATCTTGGAATGTTTTGTACTGATAATTGTAATTTGTGTAGTTCACATGTGTATGTTTTTATGTAATGCTCAATATGGAGTCGAGGGTGGAGACTCCAGGAGGGTTGCTGGAGGCCCTCTAGATAACCCCTTTGTGAGGACTGGTTGTGGGGTTTTGCCTTCTGTGAGTAGTGTGAGAGAGTTTATGCGGGAGCTTTGGGCGGGAGAGCTCATGGAGGAGGATTTGCAGGGTTCCTGTGAGACAACTGCCCTGAGACACTGGACAGGCAGCCAAAGACGGGCAACTAGGACACATATGTTACACCACCGGCTGCCTAAGACAGGCACAGGACCAATTGCTGTCCTGCAGGCCCATGACGGGTAAGGCCTGGTTGGGTTCATATGAAGAGTCCTTGACCCAAGACAGGCACTGTCCCACAGGCAGCCAAAGACAGGCAACTAGGACACATATGTTACACCACCAGCCGCCTAAGACAGGCACAGGACCAATTGCTGTCCTGCAGGCCCATGAAGGGTAAGGCCTGGTTGGGTTCATATGAAGAGTCCTTGACCTAAGACAGGCGCTGTCCTCACAGGGACTGCCATACTCCCATAAGTGATAAAGGAAAAAATGTAGGGAGCGGCATAATAGCCTCACACATCTCTTCCTCCTGCAGGTATCCAGGTGCATCGGCTTACATTTCCCAAGCTAACTAAGTAACAAGATTGAGATGTTACAAAGGTGAAAAGAGTTAATCAACACCTATTGCTTGGGATTGTCCCTGCCTGGCCCTAAGCCTGGGGCGCTTCCTGCTTGGAGTTGAGGTTAATTGAAACCTATTGTTTAGGATTGTCTCTGCCTGGCCCTGGGCCTGGGGCGCTTCCTACTTGGGGCTGGGGGTTGCTGCCAAGGTTAGCAAATATATATTCAGGCTTCTTAAAAATAAAGTGGATTCAGATTCACTCACAGACTGGTGTGCAGTGTCTTCTGTCTCTCACTCGCCAACTCCCTGTCCACCTTTGGGAAACCCTAGCCCTGCCAAAGCTGGAGTCCGGCAGCTTTTTATTTTTTTATCAGTACCGGGGTGTAGCTTTTTATTTTTGATGTTCTCCTTCAGTTTTTGTGAGCATGTAAACACATCGGATGTGAAAATGCTGATGTGTGTTCTAAGCACTCGTTACATATCTGATACTATATTTTATCGACATTTTATTTCCCTAAGTGCATGTTGTACAATACAGTAGGAAGGTCCCGACAAAACAGGGAGAGAAGAGAGGTGACAAGACTGCCACATAGGAAAGGAAAGCTAAGCTAAGCACACATGGTCAGTGTAAGCGAGATGTGTGCATGGCACATGCACTGTCCTGTGTGAAGACTGCCGTGGGTGTGGCAGCTGAAGAAAGCTTATTTTTATGGTAGAGTTCTATTGGTGTTTTGATTGTAGTTCACAGAGGAATCTATCTGATATTATCTTTTAGGTTTTGTAAGGAAGTACACAGCTAACATCAAATGTTGTCTATTGCAAATGCACAATACATTCTAAGAATTTAATAATCTATTTTGTTGATAGTTTATGTTCCTGTTAACTACACAGCATAAAGTATACTAAGAACCTCCTGATAAAACAGCAAGACCACTGAGATGTCAGGTACGTCCTACAGAAGGGCCAGGAAAGCAAAGAGACGCGCTGTCAGCATAATCGGTTGTGTGTATGGCATGTGCTGCTGTCACAGGTACAGATGCCTCAGGTGTGACCACTGAAGTAAAGATTATTTTTTGTAGTGTGCTATTGGTGTTTTCATTGTAGTTCACATGGAAATTTATTTCTGATGTTCTGTTTTAGACTCTGTACACCAAAAACCAGCTGTTGTTGAAAATGTTGATGCTTTTTTTCACACAATATTTTAAAAACTCATTATTTTTGTGACTTTTTTTCTTGTCAAAAACTCATTGTTTAGACCCCTGTTTATGCACCTTGATGATAAACTAAGTCATATGCTCCAATAATATACCCTGGAACTTCAGGCTGGACTCTCGAAGTGCCTTACAGAGCAATGTGCTCTGATTCTAGAAGACAGTGAGGTACAGGGAAGGAAGGGTAGGGGGCCAAAGGTGTCACTTTAGGGGACCCATCTGCCTGGCTCTGAATCCTGGAGCTTGGCCAGAACTCCTTCCCCACTCCTGCACTGGGGACTGAACCCAGGGCCTTTGCACATGCCAGATCTTCATTTTCTTAATAAGCACATCTCTTTACTAATAAATGTATGTTTGCAGGGCAGGATCACATTCATTGTGGGGAAGGGGTTCATGTACATAACACCTTTATTATTTTTACATCCCCCTCCCCTCCCTTCTACACCTTTTATCTCTTTGTCCCAGCTTGTTTTGAGACAGGGTTCAGGCTGGACTCGAACTCTCAGTAATCCTCCTGACTCAACCACTTGAGTGCTGGGATTACAGGCATGTGCCACCACGCCTGTACCCCAGTTTTTTCAGCATCCCATAATGACACTCTGCACCCTTTAAACAGTTAAGTTCCAGTTCTCCCCTTTCCCCAGCACCTGCCAACTAATCTTACTTTCTGCTCTGTGAACTTGGTTACATTTGGTACCTCACATAAATGGAATCACACAGTATTTGATCTTTTGTTATTTCATTCATTAGTACACTATTTTCAAGGTTCATTCATGTTGCAGTGTGAATCAGAATTTTCTTCCTTTTTTTTTTTTTCCCTTTGGTACTAGGGATTGAACTCGTGACCTCACACTTGCCAGGCAGGTGCTTACACCACTGAGCTAAATCCCTGGCCCAGAATTTCCTTCCTTTTACACCAGAATAATACCCAATGTATCTATATACCGCTTGTAATTTATCCATCTTCTGGGTTGCTTCTAGTTTTTGTCCATGTAGTGCTACTATGAACTTGGGATACTTTCTTTTGCTCTCACTTCCGTTGGCATGACGGTAGGCCCTCTGCTGTGTATTAAAAGGTGTTTGCTCACTGCAAAGGGACCCTGGAGTGTGCGTGCACGATGCCTGTCTTACGAGCCCAGATCCTGCCTTGGACCCCTCCCTCTACGTTTCCTGCAATACATCCTTTTCTAGTGTAAGAGAAATCTAAACCCTTGCTCTTCACTTTCAACCCGTTCCCGTTTGCTTTTCCACGTCAGTAATGGCCAGAAACTTGGATTCACCTCCAACATCCTCATTCTCTTAATTTACCCACCCCATGCTGACTTTTTTTTTGTACGGGAGATTAGGAATCGAATTCATGACCTTGCACTTGCCAGGCAGGTACTTGTGCCGCTGAGCTAAATCCCCAGCCCTCAAGCTGGTTTTTTTTTTGTGTGTGTGTGCCGGGGATCGAACTGACGACCTTGAGCTTGGCAGACCGGTGCTTATACCGCTGAGCTAAATGCCCAGGCACCAAGCTGACTTTTTTGTCTCGAAAATAATTCGCCAAGTTTCGCAAAGTGGGCAGAATATCTGTGTCTCCTGGAAGACGGCAGAAAGCTCCTCACTTGTCTCCCTGCTTCCACTTAAATCTCTGTGCCACAGGTCCCCTGTCTGGAGGTAAACATTCCATTACCCTTCCTCAGTCTGGTAAATTCACCCACTGACCCACCCGCCCGCCACGCTGTGTCCACCACAGCATCTGCTCCAGTCCTGCACAGTTCTCCACCATAGTTGGATCTACAAGTTCAAGGGCACCGAGTTCTTAGTATCCACCCTGGGAGGTAGGGGTGGCTAACACAATCCGAGTTTACCCGACGCCATCCTGCTTAGTAAAAATCCCACCATTCCCAGAAACCGCTTCCTCCAGGGCGGACCCTGACCTTCCGGATTCCCTCCGCTCGGAGACGCCCAAGCAGGAGCAAGGTGGACTGAGCGTGCGCACAAAGCCTGCGCTGGCCCGGACCGCACCTCCCAACAGGCAGCGCGGCTGTCTTCAGCCTCTCGTGACCAGCGACTTCCGGCGTGGAGAGGCGGGGCTGTGCGTGGCTGAGCCAGCAGCTGGAGCCGTGAGGAGGGCGGCTGAGGGCCCGCGGGGCGCTGGCCGCCATGGAGGCCGTTCCCCGTATGCCGATGATCTGGCTGGACCTGAAGGAGGCCGGTGACTTCAATTTCCAGCCGGCCGTGAAGAAGGTGAGCCACCTCCCGCCTTCCCCCGTGTACCTCCGTCGTCGCCCAGCGCCGGATGTCCCCCCGCACGCCCGCCCCTCCTCAGGCCCCGTGGCGGGGTCGGTGAGGCGGGTCTTCCTCGGCCTGGGCTCCTCTGCCGCAGCCGGCACCCGCAGACCGTCCTCCTTCCCTCCCTCCCTCCTCGCTGCTCGCCTCCGCGTCGGAACCCCTTCGCGATTCTGGCCCTGGCTCTCTGCAGCTCCCACCCGGACCCCCTACTCCCGCCGCGTGACGCGCTGGACCCGAATGTGCCCCGCCTCTCCTCCGCGCGAGGACCGCCCTTCTCGGGGGTGTCAGCGCGCGACCCCGCGGGGATTGGCGCGGGGGATGAGGGGGCTCCAGGGGCTGAGAGGGACGCTGGCCCTGGCGGTGGCGGTTTCTCTGGCGCTCACTGCAGTGCTGTGTGGCCACCTCCCTAGAAGAATCCTATTCGGAAGCTCTGTTGGGCCAGAAAGCAATTCGTGTCGTTTTTAGGCGATCTACTGCTTTCCATAGCTGCCTGGATGCAGGGAGGGGCACTGACCTCTGGTCACTGTGTTGGACACAGCCGACTGGAGGGGTCTGGCGTTGGCGGAGGCGAGGGGGCTTCCGAGGAGGCCGAGATCGGGGTGCTGAGTGGGCATCAGGTGCCTGCTGACCGCCCAACAGCTTTGAGGGCAGGAGCAAAAGTAAAAAGGAACAGCAGAAGGCTGCTGAAGTTGGGAGGCCTTGGGGTTTACGCTGCTATCGGAAGCAGTAGAAAGTGGTACCCAGCTCAGTAGGGTGCTCAGAGTGGTTTGGAGGTAGTTTCCTAAGAAGCCGCCTCTCATCTTCTGTTTCCACCCACCGCCTTTGCTCAAAGCCTCATTTGTTTCTTTTGTTTTGTTTGCGGTGCTGGAGGTTGAACCCAGTGGCTCAAACGTGCCAAGCTTGCGCTGTCCACTCAGCTACCACCCCGCTTCCCGACCCAGGCCTCTTTTTTCTTTTCTGTAAACCCAGCAGATTAGACCAGTGAAAAATTTCACAGTTTTAACTCTTTCCCATCTTTGGTACAGATGCAACTAGATGAGTTTTTCAAAAACAGCAGAATTCTTGTTTTCTAGTTTTACAGAGTAAAATCAGTGTCTTTGGTTTCCCATTCTGACCTGTTCCAGTCCTTTCAGCATTTCTTGAGGTTCCTCTGTGTTTGGTCTGCATGCTTCTGCTGCAGGTATCTCACAGTTACTTGCTGTTTCCTTAACATGCTCTGGGCTTCATCCGTTGTATCTTTGGTGGCAGCATCCCCCCTGCCAAGAAAAGCGCAATTTTTGTCCTGGAGGGTGATGATGGGCCCTTGTTCAATCTCTTTTAAGGTCCAGGTTAAGACCACTCTTCCATAAAGCCTTTCTTAATCCTTTTAGCTGGACTGATTTCTCTCTGAATTCCCCTCTTTCCATCCTCTTTTTTTTTTTTTTTCTTCGAGACAGGGTCTTTGTGTAGTACAGGCTCACCTCAAACTCATAGTGATCCTCTTGCCTCAGCCTTTTGAGTGCTGTGATTGTAGGCATGTACCACCATACTGGGCCTTCCATCTTTTCTTTGATGATAGTTATGTGTGATTTTTTTTTTTTTTCCTGAGACAGAGTTTTGTTATGTAGCTCAGCTTGGCCTTGAACTTACAACAGTTTTCCTGCCTCAACCTCACAAGGGCTGGGACCTGGTACATGCACTACCATACCTGGCTTGATATGTTTTTTTGTTAGTTTTTTTGGTACTGGGGATCAAACTCACAACCTTGCACTTGCCAAGCAGATTCTTGTGCTGCTGAGCTATATACCTCCTGCCCCAAGGCTTGCTATGTTTTAACCCTTTTATTCAGTTGGAATCCCCAAGAGACATCTCCATGCTCCTCATACCCAGCAGAGTACCCTCATAGTTGGCTGTCAGAAAGTGTTTCTTCTATGACTTAATGACAGTGGAGAGGGGAGTTAGATTAGAACTAGATTACTATTAGCCCAATTGTGTGGAAATCCAGTGGATAAAAACCTCAGTCCAGAAACTCCTAGGAGGTATTTTTATTTGAACTTGGCTTTGCTGTATGGTCACTCATGTACAGTGAGCCAGGTACAGTGTTGGGTGAGCTGTGACTTTCCTGGGAACACCTGGGCCTCTGAGACCAGTTGCTTGAGAAACAGTTGCCCTGATACTAGAGGAGATTCTGCAGAAGCCTCTGCAGCCTGGCAGTGCGTCCTTTCCTAACGCCGGAGACCCTGTCTGGCTTCTGCCACTTAGCCTGTCTCTGCCCTTGCTTTGAGTTGTGGGAATCTCTTCCAGTGACTTGGAGTTAAGGGCAGAATTTAACTTAGCATATAGAGTGAAAATAAATTGGTTCTGACAAGGTCAGCCTGTCAAGCACAATACACTGAGCCTTGGTAATGCAGATGAAGATTCCCCTGGCCTGAGTTCTCAGGATAGTAGAGGAAAAGAATTTTTTTTTTTTTGGTACCAGGGACCAAACTTACAACTTATATTTGCAAGGCAGGCAGTTGTGCCACTGAACTATATCCCTAGCTAGTAGAGGAAAATTTAAGATTGTGTAGATGACTTTAGTGTGAGACTTAAAGTATTTGCAGTGTGCAGAAGGATCAAGCTAGGAGGGGTCATCAGGAAGGCTTGCTAGAGTGAGTCTTAAAGGATAAATAGGAGTTTTCTAGACTCTTTGTTTAGGGTGGTCTTTTGACAAAACTTTTAATGGTGGTTGGTACTATTAAATAAAATTTGTGAAATGACAGCTTCTGCTAGCCTGACGCTTAGCTATCTGTAACATGACATCCATCCAACTTGGTACCGGACCCAGAGAAATAACTTATCTCTCCAAGACTAACTTATGTGTTTTCCTTCTCATTCCAGAGATAAACCTCCCGCTCCCTTTTTGCAGTGTGACAAGCCCAAGACTCCACAACCACCCAAGACTCCACCCCCAGGCCCCAGTAAATCTGTCTCCTGTTTTACACAGGTGGACACTCCTTCAAATCAGCAGTTAATTTGTCATTTTACCCACCTCCCAAACTCCTCCCTGAGCCAGAACTAATAAAAGTAACTTGTTTGTTCTAGTGGAGAGTTGCTGTACCCCAAACACTCTCCCATGCTCTCACTAAAGGCCTCTTCCTACTTTGTCTCCTTCTCTCTCCTGCACTGCTTTACATTGAGTGCAAAAAATAATCATGATTTGCAGTGGGCTCAAAAGACCAAACCTGTAGTTTAATCACTGTAACTGAACTTTGGTTGGTTGCTGGAGGCCTTGTAGCCAGTTAGCTAATTAAACAACTAGGTAGGCAGTTGACTGGTTGATTAACTAGCCAGTTAGGTTGTTTCTTATGCCTGGCACTGTTTTTATATGTGTTAGATTGAATTTGCGTTCTATGAACCCACTGGTCAGATCGCCTGATACACAGATCATTGTGCTTTTGCTTTTGCTCCAATAAACGCCATTTTTAAAATTTATTTATTTATTTATTGGTATTAGGAATTGAACTCAGGACCTTGTGCTTGCCAGACAGGCACTTGTGCTGCTGAGCTGTATCCCCAGCCCCATTAAATTTAAACTTGGCAAGGATTTTTCTTTTAGTAGCGTGTTTTTTTCTAAACTCCCGGTGGATGACAAGCCTTCCATTAAACCAGTGGTGATACATCTATGGTGTGCGTGTTGCAGCTGGGTGTTTCTTATCTTTTAAAGCTTTAAAGGATTCGCCATCACTGCATTAAGCAATGATGAGCCCAGAGGTTTGAACCGAGGTGCTGAACTTTGGGTTGGCCTTCTGGACCCACTTAATGTGTGTGCATGCATGTGTGTGTGTGTAGGGGGGTGATATGGAGTCCAGGCCCTTGAGCTGCCAACGCTGCCCCACTGAGCTGCTAGCCCAGTCTCCCTGTACCTTCCTAGCTGTGGTTTGGAGGACGGCGTGCGGACTCATTGGTCACTAACAGTGTGACTCTTGTACTCTGTGAGAGTGATTTGGCTGCAGGTGTTTGTGTCCTAAGTTCCTCCTGCTTCCTGACCTGAACACCCATCCTTAGCCAGGCGGCATGAACCCAGGTCAGGCCTACTTGGGCTTGAGGGATGCACCGGCTCCTGACTCACTCACAGCTCCTGAGCTGGGCATGGTAGCACACGCCCGCAATACCAGCTGCTTAGGAGGCTGAGGCTGGAGGTTCAAGACAGCCGGAGCAGCCTGTCTCAAAATTTTAAAAAGAGCTGGGGGTATGACTCAGTGGCAGTGTGTGAGGCCTTGTGTTCAGTTCCCACTACCCCCGCCCCGAGGCACTGTGTGGCCACCCTGAGAAAACAGTGGGAGCAAATCTCTGCCTTTGTGGAACTTTCCCCGTGGTGGTGGTGACCCATCCAGGGTGCGTGTTCCCTTTGGTGGGTGGCCTGTCAGTGCCTTTCCATTTCTCTCTCCCTTCTACTCTGGTTCAGTTGATTTCTAAGTCTCTACCGAGCTAAATCCCCAGCCCGTGAATATTTGTAATTAGAGTTACTTGGAAGGCCGAGGCAGCAGGATCACAAGTTTGAGACCAGCCTGGAAAACTTTGTGAGATTCTTTCTGGAAAAGAATACGTGTGTGTGTGTATTTACTTATTTATATTTATAGGTAGCCAGTAGCCCCTGGCCAGTCCACAGTACTGCTAGCTAGCTACAGAAATCTCATTCTTTCCCACTCCTCCTCTCTTTGCTCCTGTTGTCTCTCCTTTTTTTTTTTGGTACTGGGAATCAAACCTGCAGGCACTCTGCCACTGGACTTTGTCCCTATCCCCTGTCACTTTACTTTTTATTTTGAGACAGGGTCTTGCTAAATTGCTCAGCCAAGCTCAAACTTGGCATCCTGCCTCAGCTTCCCACAGTGCTGGGATTACAGGCATGTGGCACAGTGTCTGGGTCTTCTCTGCCTACCAGGGCCCTCCAGAGAAACTGCCTACTGCCTGCACCCCCTCCCAGTCCCCTCCTGTGGACGCATTTAGCCTCTCTTCCTTCCACATCTGGTCATCGTCCTTGCTGGGTCTCTACTGAAACTCCACCCTCTGACCTTAGCCATGGCTCACTGTCCCTCCCTGAAATGCACCTGCTCACTGCACCTTCTTACTGCTCATCTTATTTACACCTGGGTTTTCAAGGTTGTGACATCTTTTTCCTTTCCACGCTTCCCCTGGGGACAGCTGCACCATGGCCAGGTGGCTTCTTGTGTGTATACACACAGACGGGCACCGAGTGGATGAGGCATGAAGGCCCCCTGGCTGTCGCGCAGTGAGGGCTGGCACGCAGCCTGAGGCGGGGCCTGTCTTCATGCTCTCTCCGCTCTGCTCCAGGCTGTCTTCCCTCTTGTGTCCTAAGGCAGAGGCTCTGGGCATTGATGACCTGGATCTCCGCTTCACTCTCCTCTGACTAGTCTTGTATGCCAGGGCCTGCATGTATTTCGCTTAGGCGTAGACCAGACTCTCCTTTCCTTGGAAACTGATGGACACAGGGACCTCAGGAGTGCTGGCTGGACGGCCTAGTCTGCTACTGGCACTCTGGGAGGGGTAACCTGAGTCTTTCTCGCTTGTGTTCAGGAAGATGTAGGCCCACTCAGGAGAGATGTTGGAGGGCTGGGCTGGGGAGGATGGAAGTCTTTTCTTATGCTGCTTTTGTTCTGTTTCATTTTTCCAAAAAATGGTGGCAAAGTTATTTGAAAAGGTAAAAGTGAAGAGTGAGGAGAAGCTGGCTCTTCAGTGAGCTTGGGCTGTGTAATAGAGGGAAAAGCAGGATAAAAGGACACCTTGTGGACACAGGACAGGCTGCCATGAGGAATGCATGACAGCCACATGCCTGGTATTTTTTCCAGGCTTGCTGACATGGAGGGATCAAAGGGCTCAAGATTTCTCTTGGCATTACTTCTTTCTGTATAACATTAGTCTCATTTGAAATTGAGTAGCTGAGCAGATACTGTATTAAGTATCAATATTATTTTGTTATTCATTTTTTGTTTTTAGAGACAGGTTCTCACTTTGTCGTACCTTTGGTTCAGTTTGGGATCTTCCTGCCTCAGCCTCCCAAGTGCTTAGATTATAAAGGTGTGTCACAATGCCTGGTTTCTAAGTAACAGTATTATATGTGGCACTCAATTGTGTACTTACATAGCATAACCCAAAGAATGCTTTGTATTTGAATCAAGTCTGGAAGTGGAGGGAAGAAAGGAAATATATGTGGTGAACAAAGGTAATGCATAGTGATGCCACCTTGGTAACATATCTCTAGTTACAGGTACTTGAGATGCTGAGGCCGGGGAGTCCCCTGTGGCCAGGAGTTCAAGGGCAGCCTGAGTGACATAGCAAGAATCTTGTCTCTTAAAAAAAAAAAGGTGGCAGGGAGGGCCAGGGATTTAGCTCAGTGGCATAAGCGCCTGCCTGGCAAGCGCAAGGGCAAGGGTTCAATCCCTAGTACAAAAAAAAAAAAAAAGTTGGGTGTTGGCCTCACTTCTGTAATCCCAAGATTTGAGAGGCTGAGGCAGGAGGATTACTGCCAATTTGAGGCCAGCAAGACCCTGTTTCCAAAAATTAAAAAAAAAAAAAAGATATATGATGCTATTTTTCTTCTTCTCCTTTGGGCTTATTACTTTAATTAGCACCCTGATATTGAAGGATATTATGTGAAAAATTAAGCACAAAGCACAATAGAACAATGGGAACATTCTCTGGCAGAAGAGCACGTGAGGCAGAGGGACTGTCCCTAGGTGGGAGTCAGTAAACCTGGCCTGGGCGCTGGCACTAGCACTGTTATCTCTGGTTCCCGTTTCTCTAACCTGCAGAGTAATGGTGGGGCCCCAGTGTCTGCTGCGGTGCTCACAGGGCACGGAATCCAGTGCCACGCGTTGCCAAGGAAGGGTGCAAAGGCGTGGCGTGGAAGAAGCATGGCCACTGGAGGCAGATCTGGGTTCGGGCCTCTCTGTGCCCCTGGAGCTGAATGGCCTTGGGCTGCTACAGATGCTCCATAACTAATCTGGTCCTCGCTTTTGGCCTCTGTAACAAGCTTGTGAGAATCAGGGGTCAGTGCTTGGAGTTTTCACTACAGATCCTGGCAGTATTTTCAGCTGAGCATTCTCTTTTAATTTTTTTAATTTATTTATTTTTTGGTACTGGGGATGGAACTCACGATTTCACCCTTGCCAGGCAGGCGCTTATGCCACTGAGTTACATCCCCAGCATTTTTTTATTTTTTTGTACTGGGAGTTGAACTCCCGATCTCAGGCTTATACCACTGAGCTTAATCCCTGGCCCGAGCATCCTCTTTTCCTGTGTAGGAAACAGCTCAAGTCTGGGGAGGTGTGAATTAGGCTTAACAGGTAATATTAAGCCCATTTTACACATGAACAACCAAGCCCTGGCTCTCACAGCTAGGATTTTAAAAACCCTGTTTTAGTATTTCTGGACATGGCCTTTCGCTTGGTAATTTTTGGAAACAGAAATAGTGTTTACTGTTCTGTTTTTCTTCTGTAGTGCTGGGGATTGAATACTGACTGAGCTACAGCATAGCCCACCACTATTTATTTGTTTTTTGTTCGAGTCAGGCTCTAAGTTGCTGCATCGCCCAGGCTGGGCCAAAGCTTGAGATCTTCCCAGAGTTGAGGTTACAGGTGTGGGCCACCATGTCTTTGACTGTGTGGAGCTTGCTGTTCCTTCCCTGCCTTCTTCCCCCATCCCAGTGGGTATGATCCCTCACTACGTTCTCCTTACTGTTTTAGAGTAGCCTCTGTGAGCTGTGAAGTGCCCAAGTGCTGTCATCCTCGTGGACTTGTTCTGCTGTGGGGCTGCTTCCCCATACGCCATTGGGAGCTTCAGGCTCCTGGTCAAACTTCTGAGTACTTCAGTCTCTGTTTCTTATTCTAGGCCAGTGGTGGTGAACCTTTCGAGCTTTCAGTGATAACAAACGGCTGGCTCAGCATGGGTACCATCGGTTTGCCACCTATGTGACCTTCAGCCAGCCTCCCCCTCTTTCCTATCCCCATGTGGAGATTAAACCCAAGCTGGGACCTTGTACCTAGCTACAGCCATAGCCCCTCCACCCCCAACCCCTTGAGACAGGGTCTTGCTAAATTTAAATTGCTCAGGCTGGACTCAAATTTGCAATCCTTCTGCCTCAGCCTCCTAAAGTGCTGAGTTTGTATGCATACTCTATTATACCTAATCTCTTCCCACTTTTTTTTAGTGGAGGAGAAATCAGCAGTAATAGAGGATTCTGTCAGGCCGGGGCTGGGGATTTAGCTCAGTGGCATAAGCACCTGCCTGGCAAGTGCAAGGTTGTGACTTAAATCCCTGGTACAAAAAAAAAAAAAAACATTCTGGCCAGGTGTAGTGGGGCACACCTGTAATCCCAGCATTTGAGAGTCTGAGGCAGGATTGCCACCAGTTTGAGGACAGCCTGGGCTACATAGTGCATTCAAGGCCAGTTCGAACTACATAGTGAGACCCTGACTCAAGAAACAAACAAAATGAGGTAAAAACAAACAAACAAACACTCTGGCTGCTCCACAGACATGTTGTGTGGATTTGTTTTCACTTTGCATTTTCAGAGTTGTTTATGAGAACCACGCATATGTGCCTCCGTGTGTGTGTGTGTGTGTGTGTGTGTACACACATACATATTTAACAGTTCTAGTAAATACTTTCTAGTTCACTTAAATGTCCTCTTTAGTAGTCAGATCCCAGAAGCAAATGTTATTTTTAAGAGTATGTTGAACTGGGAAAGCTCATATTTCCATTTAAGTTTAGGCAGTGATTTTTGCAAACTACTGTTGTGTGATAAAATGCCCATCTAGGGCCTCAGACCCAGAGTCACAGGAGGCAGGTTCATTGCAGCTTTGCTTTAAGAAAGCACCCTTACATGATCTGTCACCCAGGAAGTCCCCATGTCTTCCTATCAGTCTGCAGAAATAGACCCAAGAGGTCTGGCCCCAATAGTCTACAGTCAGGCCTCCGTGTGTGCGCAATTGTTTTAACTAGACACCGGTCTCAAGGTTCACAGCTTTACAGAAATGACGGAGTTTCAGCTCCTGGGCCAGGTAGGCTGCACAGCCCCATTGTCCATGCAGAGGAGGGTGAGGCTTGGGGTTAGAACCACTGTTGGTGACTCTAAGATGCTTGAACTGCTCTCCAGTGAGTCTGTTGTGTAGGCCACAAGGGCTACCTTGATGGCTTTACCCAGCATGGCTGGGTGCTCTGGTGGGGCATCCTCAGCCACCTCCGCCTCCAGGCACTGGTTGTGTCCTATTTTGCCTGCTTAGATGCAAACCTCAGCCACCAGAGCTATGATCCACTGCCAACCCCAGATGCAACTGTGGCAGAGGAGGGCAGTGTGGAACATGGTGCCAGCCATGCCATAGCACCTGTGTGCCTCAGGCCACTAGTGTGTGTGTGTGTATTTTAGAGAAACAGATTGTTTCTATGTGTAGTTAGGAACTCGGGCTCTGGAGCCCAGTTGTCTGGGTTCAGAAGCTGTCCCATCTAGTTACTGTTGTGGCCGCCTTGGCAAATGCCCTCACCTTTTCTGCCTCCGTTTCCGCATTTCTTACTTGTGACATGGAGGTTGTGAGCACAGCATCCACCTCTGTGGGTGTGGTAAGGGCTGAGCAACTGCAGGCTCGTGTGGTGCCTGCCTGTGTGGGAGCTCATGGGTGCTGCTGCTGCTCATATTGGAGGAGCAGCAAGACCCAGGCTAGGAGTGGCTTCTGGGAACAGTGTGCTGGTGCTGGGGCAGCATCTCTGTCCTCTTTGCATGGACAGCAGGACAGATGTTCTTGGGTCATGGGAAGCCTTCTGTATAGGACTGTGTGCTGTCCCTCTCACTTTCTTGGCCTCTGTCTCGTGGGGCCTCTGTTTACTTCACTGCTCTTCTGTTTACTTTCTCTGATTTGAAGATAGGCAAACCTAAAACTTAACTAGATAGAGCCTAGTGTAGTGACACCTGTAATCTCAGCACTTTGGAGGCTGAGGCAGAAGGATTGCTGCAAGTCCAAAGCCAGCCTGAACTACATACTGAGACCCCATCTCAAAAACCAACAAAACCCTCTTCACTAAAAGGGAATTAAACAAAGTACATGATCTCATTTAAATGTAGGTTTTATTTTTCATTCATTTATTTTATGGTGTGAACTCAGAGCTTCATGCATGCTAAGTATTTGTTCTACCACTAAGCTGTATATCTCTAGTCCAAGTTCTCCCTTATAGCCTATGCCACATTTTGTGGGGTTTTTCTTTGTTGTGGTGGTTTTGTTGTCTTGTTTTTTGTTTGAGACAGGGTTTTACGATGCAGTTCATGCTGGCCTCAAATTTACAGTGATCCTTTTTTTTTTTTTTTTGAGACAGGATCTCTCTATGCAGTTCAGGGTGGCCTTGAGCTCACTTTGTAGCCTAGTCTGATCTTGAACTTGCAACAATCCTCCTGCCTCAGCCTCCCCAGTGCTGGGATTACAGGCGTGAGCTACCACACCCAGTTTACATTGATCCTTCTGCCTCAGCCTCCCAAGTGCTGTGATTACAAGTGTGTACCTCCACGCCAGGCCACATTTTGTGCTTGTGGGAGATTTTTTTTTTTTTTTTTTTTGAGATGAGGAAGTTGTATAGATTAGAATGAGAACTGTTAACAGGACCCCATAAATGAGAATTTGAGTGCCTGTGAACCACTAAAAATACTGGTAAGTTTTGTGTTGTAGCTCTTCAGCAACTTTTTTAAAATTTTTAAATTTAATTTTTTTTTGCGATAACTATGTAGTTTAGGCTGGCCTTGAACTCACTATGTAGCCCAGGCTGGCCTCAAACTTACGGCGATCCTCCTGCCTCAGGCTCCCCAGCACTGCGATTTCATGGGTGCACACCACGCTAGGTTCTTCAGCAACTCTTCAAACATTACATTTCCAGCTTTTAAACATTTAGAACAGTTGAAAATAATTTGCAGTGCTTGTGCCAGTCCTTACTGCTTAGGGGTTTGTGCAATGTTTTGGTAAGGCTAAGGACTGTGCAGAGCCTCACTCCCATTTTTGTTGGTCTTATTACACCGTGTCTGTTTTCTCTCTGTCTCGAGATAGGATAGACAGGAGCCCTTGGACAGTGAGTTTGGATGCCCACACACTCGCGTGTGTATATCTCAGCATGTATTTCCTGAGAGCAAGGACATTCTCACACAGCTGTGATGTTCTCACACCTGAGAAGATCTACACTAATGTTCTCTCAGATACCATCAGGGGTCGCCCTTTGTTGGTTTCTACCTATTGATACCTACGCCTTCCTTCTTACTGATTTACCCACTTCTTTTTTGTCACCTTTTTCTTTGTCCTCTCATCACATCCCAGCTCACCTGTTAGCATTCCCTATGCTGATAAGAGGGTGAGATGTGTATGGTTGATGTGTGGTTGGACATTGATAGGACTGGTAGATCTCTCCTTGTGACATAGCAAACCGGTCTGATCCTGTGGAATTGTGATGAGAGAGAACCCTGGAAGTATATACTAGCTAAAAAGCTCTCCATATTAGTAACAAAATCTTCCCATTGTAATTGATTCTTGATGTGCACATGTGCATACGTGCATACAACATACCAACCATAGAAACATGAAAAAGCAAGGCAACAGAATGCCCCCAGAAAGCTCTGACTCCCCAGAGCTGATCCAGTGGGAACTAATGGGGAGGAAATAAAATACCAGATGTTTGAATGTGAGAAAAGAAAGCAACAACAAAAAAACAGGTCAGTAAGGTATTTGGGAAGCACAGAGATGATATAACTAAGCAGAGAAAGGACTTAAAATGACCAGTGAACTTAAAGACGGTATAACTAAAAAGCCACCAGAGCTGACCCTGACAATACAAGACATGAATAACCAGTTTAGCAAGGAATTAGAGTCCATGAAAGGGTACCAAGCAGGAATCCAGAAGATTAAAAAATTCTGTTGAAAGTTTGGGCAGAAGTGATCAGCACAAGAAAAGAGTATCAGAACTAGAAGACAGGGCTGGTATAGGTGACCATTACTAGGAGATGCCTTAGAAATAAGAAAGCCCAGTAAATGATACAGTAGCCGCTAAGTGATACAAAGAAAACTAACTTAAGGTTTATTGGAATTAGAAATTAGAAGATGGTGTGGATGGCATAAAAAAAAAAATCTGTTCACAAAAATCATAGAAAAATTTCCAAGTATGGAGAAAGAATTCAATATACAGGTAAGCAAGGCATATAGAACCCCAAATAGCCATGATCAGGAAAGAACTTCTGTACAGCATATCAGTTAAAATCCCTGAAGTCCAGCATATGATTGGAATTTTAAAATCTGTCGGAGGCTGGGTGTGGTGGTGCATGTCTGTAATCCCATCATTCAGGAGGCTGAGACAGGAGGGTTATCACAAGTTCAAGACCAACCTGAGCTACATATAGCAAGATCTTGTCTCAAAAAATAAAATCTATTAGAGGAAAACAACAAATCACCCATAAAGATAAACCTATTAGAATTATTGCAGATTTCTCAGCACAAATCTTAAAGGCCAGGAGAATGTGGAGGGAAGTTCTCTAAGCCCTAAAAGAATGTAACTTTCAACTCAGATTATTATAGCCTACAAAACTGTTACTCAAAATTGATGGAGAGAACCGAGCATGGTGGTCTGTAATCCTAGCATTTGGGAGGCTGAGGCAGGAGGATTACCATGTTTGAGGCCAGCTTGAGCTACTTAGTGAGACTCTGTCTTAAAAAAAAAAAAAATGGAGATGATAAAAGGCACCTTAAATACTTCATGACTGCCAAATCAACACTACAGAAAATACTCAAGGATATCTCAGACAGGGACAATGCCAAAGGGCCTGCTGGAATGTATGTAACAAGCAGGACAAGCAGTTAAGCAAGAGAGAAAAATGAATCAGCAAGAAAAACACCACAGTGACAGGAGTCGGTAAGTTCAGCGAGTGGTCTCAGCTTCCCAGTAAAAATACACAGATTGGCAGAATGAATTAAAGAACAGAATCCAATGGTATGCTGCATATGAAAAATACACTTAATATTTAATATTTAAAGAACGCCTTAGATTAAAACAAAGGATGGAAAACAATTTTTCCTGCAATAGGAGTGTGAAAGCAAGCAGGAGTAGCGATACTATTTTCCCTAACCCTAACCCTAACCCTAACCCTAACCTCAAGCCAAAACTGATCAGAACAAAGAAAGTCACTGCATACTGGTAAAGGGAATTCTCCAACAGGAAGAGATAACTATTCTACATGTGTGTGCACTGAATACCAGCACACCCAGCTTCATAAGACAAATGCTACTGGATATAAAAGATAAGCACCAATGCAACATTGTAGGAGACCTTAGTCCCCACTGTCACAAATAGGTCAGCTAGACAAAAAAGCCCCAAAACAAAACAGAGTTGAACCATTACTTCAGACAAATGGACTTAATAAATATCTGTGGAATGTTCAGCCTCACTACAACAGAATGTATGTTCTTCCTCAGCAGCAAATAACAAAAAAATCCCCAAAAATCAAAAAGTGAGCATTTCAAATGAATACTCTATGATGAATGTGATCATTGTGTATATCTAAAATGTACCAATAAAATCTTGGAAAAAAATAGATACTTTTCAGCAGCAGAAGAAATGCATTTGGCTAATACATATGTGAGAAAATGTTCATCTGTGGCTGTTAAGGGGACATACTTGGCTGGGTGCAGTGCACACCTGTAATCCCAGCAGTCAGGAGGCTGAGGTAGGTAGGAGGATCAAGGTGAGGTTGAGGCCTTAAACTGCATAGTGAAACCCTAGCTCCAAAAAAAATTTTTAAATGCATATTAAAACACTGATATTCCAGTGGCTGGGATTTAGCTCGGTGGCTCAAGCACTTGCCTGCTAAGTACAAGGTCATGAATTCAACCCCTGGTACCAAACAACAAAAAACAACACTGATATTCCATCTTACTCCAGAAAGAATGGCTATCATCAGGAGATAGAAAAAAAAATGCTGGCAAGGGCATGATAGGGTTGGGGGAACCCTTCTACCTTGTTTATGGGAATGTAAACTGTGGAAATCAGTTTGGAGATTCCTCAAGAAACTAAAAACAGTTCCATTCAACCCAACTGTTTCTCTGCTGGATAGCATCCCAAAAGAGTTAAAGACATCGTACTACAGTGCAACATGCATTCCCATATTTATAATCGCACAATTCATAATAGCTAAATCCTGGAACCGGCCTACATGTTTGTGGACAGATAATTGGCTAAAGAAAATGTATGCATACATAATGGAGTACCACTTTGCTATAAAGAAGAGTAAATTTGAATCAGTTGTAGGGAAATGGATGCACCTTGGGGCCATAATACTTTGTGAAATAAATCACATACACGAGCTTAAATACCATGTGGTTTCTCTTTATGAGAACATTAAATCATAACATTTAAAAAGCAAAGTCAAAGGGAAGTAGACCTTTTACAAGTAGGAAGGGGATCTGGAGATGGAGGTGGGGAGGGAGGGTAGGGGAAGAGAAAGTAAAGTAGATTCAGTGTGTAGCCAGATGTAGCAGCATAATCCCAGCACTCAGGAGGCTGAGGCAGAATTGCCAAGAGTTTAAGGCCAACCTGGAATATATGAGAATGTGTCTCTCAACACTGCTGTTACTTTTCTCTCATTGGTGAGACAAAATACCTGTCACCCAAAATTAAGGAAGGAAAGGTTTATTTAGTTCACAGTTTGTGGAGGTTTCAGTCCTTAATCAGCTAACTGCAAGGCAGGGTGGTGTGACAGACGGGCAACAGTTGAGGGCTACGAAAGACAGCAGAAGCAACAGGAGCCAAGAGGGGAAGAGAGAGAGCAAGCCTCTCTCCCTCCCTTACGTTGTAAGTAGGCCACTCACCCCACAGTGGTGTAGCGCTCACACCCAAAATCCTGGCATTGGACTATGATTCAGTCCAATGCCCACCCCCATGACTGCATGAGGCTTTGGGGGGACATCCAGACACGAACCATAACACTCCCACCCCACCCCAAAAAAAAGATTAAGCATGTACATATATATATCCTCCCTCTGAGGAATGTAATAAAAATTTGAAAGGGCAAGCCACTCAGGACCCCTTCTGTCTGTCTCTTGGACAGAAGCTTTCTTTCTCAATAAATACAATCTACTCTTGCAAAAAAAAAGGTTTTTTTTAAAGAAATAAAAACAATAGGAAGCAGTGGTAGACATTTTGTAGTTGGAAAGGGTATTCAGAGATGGAGAGGGGAGGGGAAAGTAAAAAGGGTTAAGATTTCATACGTACAGGGACTGGGGACTTAGCTCAGCGGCATAAGCGCCTGCCTTGCAAGCGTGCAGTTGTGAGTTTGATCCCCAGTACATTAAGATTGCATACATACAGACTCCCCTGGATGAATGTATTCCCTATGTATCATAAGTATGTACTAATAAACAATAGTAATCTGCCCTAATTATTTACTTAAATTTTGTTCTGCTCTCCCTATTGAGACAGGACCAGTTAGATCACTCAGTTGTCCAGGCAGAGCCCAAACCTGTGATCTTCCTGCTTCAGCCTCCTGGAGTGCTGGGATGACAGGCGTGCACCCCCATTCCAGCTGGCTGCCTGCTCCCGAGACGGAGTTTGTGGCTTGCAGTTGTGGGTTTGGACTTGATGCTGGGGCCGGGATCTGGTTGCAGAGCAGGGGTGTGTGCGCTCACTCACATTCTTTTCTCTCTCTAGTTTGTGCTGAAGAATTACGGAGAGAACCCAGAAGCCTACAATGAGGAACTGAAGAAGCTGGAGTTGCTCAGACAGGTAGGAGAGTATTTCTATGGACAAGCGGGTCCGGTTGGGTTGGAAAATGACAGGAACCTCCTGGTGTGGTTTTAACATGCAGGCCTTTGGGAGACACTGCAGATGCTGACCCTGGCACTGAGGCCCACTGGGGCAGGGGAAGCAGCAGCAGCAGACACAGCCAAGGGGGCGCTGAAACCACATGGCTGAGTGGACCCAGCTCTGGCTGGGTAGGTCAGCACTGGGAGCTCTGCCTGGGGGTGAGGCCCATCAGCTGGACTGTGCAGCTTCCTGAAGGAGGGGCTCTCTGAGAACAGTCCAGGAAGAGGAGGTCTTTGAAAGAGGCCACAGGTGCCATGCAGGCTGGCACGATGATGAAGGCCTGTAATCTCAGCTACTTGGGAGGCTGAGGGAGGAGGGTTGCAAGTTCAGGGCCAGCCTGGGCATCTTACTGGGACCCTGTCTCAAAGTAAAAAACTAAAAAGGGCTGCGTAGCACAGTAGTAGAGCAGTTGCCTGGCATGTGTGAAGCCCTGAATTTGATTCCCAGCACTGCCAAGAAGAAGGTGAAGAAGGATATGAAGGGGAAGGGAAAATGAAGTTAGGCCATTTGCATTCCAGAGACTGCTGCAGCTAGAGGTGGAGGGAGGAGCTTGCAGCAGTGGAGGGAGGTGTGGTAATGGTCATTGCTTTGCTCTCTGCATCTCTGGTCTGAAGCTGGTCAGTGGTCAGAGCATCAGTCCCCATCCTTGGAGGCCCGAGGCCTTCCTGTCCTGCTAGCTCCTGTGAGATGCAGGCTGCTGTGAGGTGAGGTGCCCCAACAGATGCTCCTGTGAGGTGCAGGCTGCTAGCCAGTGCTGGGCTGAGGTGGGTGCTGCTCCTGTGCTGGGACCAGAGCTGACCTGTTCGCTTTTCCTGTCCTGGAAGCAGCAAGCCTTGAGTTCTGGAGACACCAAGCTCTGGAGCAGTTGCCTCAGGCAGAATCTGCCAGTACAGTTGCCACTTTGGTGGGAGACATTTCCAGCGCTTCTGACTCTGCCACCCTCCAGAATCTTCTGCATAAACTGAAATTTAGAAAAGAGCTTATATGAGTAGAGTTCAAAAATGAGTGGAATGGTCTGAATCCTATCAGTGATTCTTTTTTTTTTTTTTTTTTTTGTCTTTTTGAGATAGGGTCTCACCATGCAGTTCAAGTTGGTCTTGAGCTCACTTTGTAGCCCAGGCTGGTTTCGAACTTGCAACAATCCTCCTGCCTCAGCCTCCCAAGTGCTGGGATTTCAGGCATGAGCCACCACGCCCAGCTTAGTGGTTCTTTTTTTTTGGGGGGGTGGTATTAGGGGCCCTTGTGCAGAGAGGCAGACACTCACTGGACCACCTGCGCTGCACCCCCAGCCCCCTCATTGGTGTTTCTTGGTCTGGTGAATCCATAGGACATTTTTTTTAGTTTAGGACATTTTTTTAGTTACAATGCTGAGAGTAATTTTTTTTTTTTGGTACCGGGGATTGAACTCTCAACTGCGTGCTTGCAAGGCAGGCACTTATGCCGCTGAGCTAAATCCCCAGCCCCCGAGAGTAATTTTTGTAGTGAAATAATTTCTAGATTAAAACTCTCAGACTCAGCAACATATAAAGTAAAAACTAAATGAGAAATTGTGGTAATAACATGGTATAGTTGGTTTGTATTTTGTTCTTTTAGTAGTCCAGGCTGGCCTTGAAATTGGTATGTAGGCACCTGCCTGGCAAGTGTGAGGTCATAAGTTCAGTGCCTGGTACCGCAAAAAAAGGAAAAGAAATTGGTATGTAGCCCAGGCTGTTCTCAAACTTGAAATCTTTTTGCCTCAGCCTCCTAAGTGCTAGGATTAGAGGCTACCACACCTGGCTCCTGCTGTTAGTGAATAGAGAAAATATATCACAGCATAGAGATGGCAAGCAGAGACAGCAGGACTCCGATTCCCCTTTCATATAACTCAAGCGACGTGTAAAGGAATGAGAGAAAGTCAGTATAATTGGGAAGCTTTAGGTCGGCTCTTTTCCTGGTTCAGGCCTAAGTTTCCCCAGGCAGGAAGCAGGGCTGGGCTGGTTGTTGGTTAAGACTTTGTGACCCTCCTCAAGTCCTTGCTTTCAGATTCCAGTGCTGCCCCGCCCACACTGGCAGCTCCAGGGTGACAAACCCACCTGCTTGGGTGCTGTGTGCTGGGGAGGGTGGAAGAGGAGTGTGTCCCTTGCTTCCCAAGGGCAGTTTTAGGAAGTGCAGACGTTTGTACATTAGTATTTTTGTATGTGGTTTAATATTTGTAAAAACGTATAGCTCCCATATCAGACCTGTTGTTTTGGAGCTATTGCTGCATCAGCTGTGGGTCTTGGTTTTTAAAGTGGGTTTGGGTTGGCTTAAAGAAAATGCGGAATGGGGTGTGCATATGGGAGGTTGGGTGCATTGCAGAGCCCTGGCCTGGGCCCGCTGGCCCTGCAGTGGCATCAGCACAGGGCGTGACACAGGGAGGCCCTCCTGGTTAGAGAGGAGCTGAGAAGACACAGGCCCTGCCTGGACCCTGTCAGAAGTGGTAGGGAGGAGGGCTTTCTCTCTAGCTGAGCTCCTGGAGATACATAGGGTTTCCCCAGCTGGTCTCATGTCTCTGCAGGGCAGGCAGGCAGGCAAGACTTTATAGTACTTCTGATGCAGCCTCTCTGTGGGTACCAGCTTCTTGGGGGCTGAACCCAGGGCCTTTGTACTACATCCCTGGCCCTTTTTATGTTTTGTTTTTTGCCAGGGTCTCACTACTAAATTGTTCAGGCTGGGTTCAAACTAGTGATCTTCCTGCCTCAGCCTCCCAAAGCACTGGATTACAGGTGTGTGCCACCATGCTTGGCTTAGGTATCTGATTCTTGGAGGATATATTGTCTGCTTTGCTGTTTGAACAAATGGTTCATTTGCTCTTTGTTTACCTTTGTTGTTTATTATAAAAATTAAAAATGTTTAATGTTAAGAATATAAGGAATTAAATATATGTCTCTACCAGGTGCAAACCTTTGTCTGTTGCCTTGCCTACAAGATAGGTGTAGAAAGGAGAGCTAATATTACTTCCCAGAGGTAATCTCTGTTAACATTTTGGTGTAGAGTCTTCTGAATTCTTCTCCTTTTTATCTCCATGTCTGTTTAGAAATTCTCTCTGTGGTTTTACCTAAGATCGGACCATTCTTCTGTGATGTGCTTTTTTGCCTAACAGTATGTCAAGGACATCTTAATGTCTAGGTGGAGAGCGCTGTATCTGTAGTTTTCACCACCGAAAGGCGTGCCCTTCTGTGGCTGCTTCAGTTGGATTTCTTTCAGCTGTGTTCTTTCGAGTGGAAGGTGGGCTGGCATACAGTTTGTGAGCAGTAATGTGGTGGTAAAGATCCTTGTATACAAAGATTTGCTTTCCTGAATGTCGCATGATGTAAATTTTAAATACAGAATTGTAGATGGAAAATTAAATATGAGAATTTTAAACTGTGTGAACCAACATACACCTGTAATCCCAGCTGCTCAGGAGGCTGAGGCAGGATTGCAAGTGAGGCCATCCTGGGCACATTAATGAGGCTGTGTCTCAAAGTTAAAGAGGGGCAGGGCTATAGCTCAGTGCTGGCAGGTCCAGTCTTGAAGCTGTGCGTCCTTCTGCCAAAACACCAAATGGCCGTTGCAAGCTGCTGTCTAGGAATGCCGTGGCAGCAGCCAGCACTGGCGCTGGGGCAGCTCCTGGGCATGGGGGCTCTGCCAGCTCTGCTCTGGTGTGAGTTTCCTAGCATCCGGGGATGAGCTCCCTGTTTCTCCCTTCCTGCCCCCCAGAATGCCATCCGTGTTCCCCGGGACTTCGAGGGCTGCAGTGTCCTCCGGAAGTACCTTGGCCAGTTGCACTACCTGCAGAGCCGTGTCCCCATGGGCTCAGGGCAGGAGGCTGCGGTCCCTGTCACCTGGTGAGAGCCACAGCAGGGCTTGGCGTGAGGCATGGGGCTTGGGCTTGGGGCCCGGGTGGTGGCAGCGCTCCTTTCTCCTGCCCTCTGACCTCCGGGGAAGGAATGGCTCTGGGGTGCCTCACACCCCCACATGCATACACTGTGGCAGTGCTGTTCTCTGCCCTGGCCAGCCCTGCCCGTGAGTAACCAGGTGCTGTCACGTCTGCAGGACTGAGATCTTCTCAGGCAAGTCTGTGGCCCACGAGGACATCAAGTATGAGCAGGCCTGCATCCTCTACAACCTTGGTGAGCCGCCTGGCCTTCCCGCATGCTCTCAGCCCTGCCAGCCCCTGCTGTTTGCGGGACCCACAGAGGGAGAGGCAGGAGTGCTTCCCCCTATGGTTTGGGACCACCTCGACGAGGGAGAAGCTGGAGGAGCTGCAGAGGACTCTAGCCGTTTTGGGCGCTGCTGGGGGGACCCCTGGGCACTGGCGAGCAGCCCCTCTTTGCTGTGACCCAGCCCTGCAGTGCAGAGTAGAGTTTCAGGCTGGGTGCACTGCTGGGCTTCCTGCAGCCCTGGAGGGCAGCTTCCCTCCTGGGTGGGCTGGACAGTGCTCTGCCTTCCTTATGCTGTGTTATCTGCCTCCTCAGGCGCGCTGCACTCCATGCTGGGGGCCATGGACAAGCGGGTGTCGGAGGAGGTGAGGTGGAGGTGGAGGTGGTGGTGACTGGACACACAGGTGAGCGCTGCCCCATGGGAGTGGACTCGGCCAGCTTCCTTCCTCCCTTGCAGGGCATGAAGGTCTCCTGCACCCATTTCCAGTGTGCAGCAGGTGCCTTTGCCTACCTGCGGGAGCATTTCCCACAGGCCTACAGTGTGGACATGAGCCGCCAGATCCTCACGCTAAATGTCAACCTCATGCTGGTGAGGAGGGGCCCTGTGCGGAGCAAACCAGATCTGGGGCAGTGCTGGCATAGACTGGCCGAGAGCGGTGCTCTGGGTGGCATAGTGGGCAGACTTGGAGGGAAGGGCTGCACAGGGTGCCTGCAGCTGTCATCTGCACTCTACCCCTGGGCGGGAAAGACTTGCCGTGGAGGAGGTGACCTGTGTGTGTCCCCAGGGCCAAGCACAGGAGTGCCTACTGGAGAAGTCAATGCTGGACAACCGGAAGAGCTTCCTGGTGGCCCGCATCAGTGCACAGGTAGGGGCAGGCTGAGGGCAGGCTGTGCCCCAGCCCAGCCCAGCCCGGCCCCCACTGAGTGCCCCCCTCCCCCCACAGGTGGTGGACTACTACAAGGAGGCATGCCGGGCCCTGGAGAGCCCAGACACCGCCTCACTGCTGGGCCGTGTGCAGAAGGACTGGAGAAAGCTGGTGCAGATGAAGATCTACTACTTCGCAGCCGTGGCTCACGTGAGCTCTGGTCCCAGGCTGGTCGGGCAGTGTGGCCCAGCTGGGACTAAGTCTGATGCTTCCTTTTCCTCCCCAGCTGCACATGGGGAAGCAGGCTGAGGAGCAGCAGAAGTTCGGGGAGCAGGTAAGCAGGCTGTGGCAGAGGTACCTGGGCCCTGCTTCTGTCCTGTACAGGGTGGCGAGGTGGGGTCCGGCCACTCTGTTGTGGCCTGCAGGGTTTTCCTCATGGCTCCCCCAAGATGCCTTCACCCCAGGCTGCAAAGGCATGGTGGCACCCCTGCCAGCTGGGCTTCTGGTCCTCCAGTGGTCATTGATGACCAGGCAGGAGGAACAGGGTCCACACAGGGACAGCAGAGCAGACTGCTCTCTGCAGGTGGCCTACTTCCAGAGCGCTCTGGACAAGCTTAATGAAGCCATCAAGTTGGCCAAGGTAAGGCTGAGGAGGCCCAGCTGCCCTCAAAAGCTGGGGTGAGAGGAGTAAGCCTCACAGGACTGCTGGGGCCTGGCCTGATCTGGTGGCTTCTGAGGTGCCCGTTTCTATGCTACCTCCAGGGCCAGCCTGACACCGTGCAAGATGCCCTTCGCTTCACGATGGACGTCATTGGGGGAAAGTGAGTGGGGCTCTGTCTTAGTGGGAGGCATCTCTTTGCCTGCCTGTACCCTGAGGAGGTGGCACCAGCAGAGAGCATTGACACCCATGGGAGTCTGGGTCATAGGCCCCAGATTCCTCACTCCCCCTGCTCCCAAACCCCAGGTACAGTTCTGCCAAGAAGGACAACGACTTCATCTACCATGAGGCGGTGCCAGCCCTTGACACACTGCAGCCTGTGAAAGGTCTGGGGCTGAGGGGGGCTGAATGTGAGGTTTGGTGGACAGGATCTCCGAGGGCCTGACACTTCCTTCCACCCCAGGTGCTCCCTTGGTGAAGCCTTTGCCTGTAAACCCCACGGATCCGGCTGTCACAGGCCCTGACATCTTTGCCAAACTGGTACCCATGGCTGCCCATGAGGCTTCCTCACTGTACAGGTGGGCAGGGCTGGCCTGCCTTTGTCAGGGGAGGAGTGGGCATGCCGGGGGAAATGGGTCTTCCAGCAGCCGCTGTGTGGCTTCCACAGTGAGGAGAAGGCCAAGCTGCTTCGGGAGGTGATGGCCAAGATCGAGGACAAGAACGAGGTGCTGGAGTAAGTGTGGGGTGGGCACCAGCCCTGGAAGGGGGCACACGGTACTGCCTGTGTGGGCAGGGGGAGGAGAGCAGTGTTTGGTCACAGTGGCTTTCCAGCCTGTCTCCCTGCCCAGGAGCTTGCTGTCTCTTCTGTCCCAGTTCCCAGCTGTCCCTGGGTGTGATCTGTGTGGCTGTGGTAAAGGCCGGTACAGGGGATTTGCTAAGTCTTAGGCCCAGGTTCAGCAAGGGATGCACCCCAGCAGGAGCTGGGTCAGCACCCAACCCACCTGGTTGACCTCCCCATAGCCAGTTCATGGATTCCATGCAGCTGGACCCTGAGACAGTGGACAATCTGGATGCATATAGCCACATCCCACCCCAGCTCATGGAGAAGTGTGCAGCGCTCAGCGTGCGGCCCGATACGGTCAGAAACCTCGTCCAGTCCATGCAGGGTGAGTAGGGGCAGAGCAGGTGCAGAGGGTGGCACAAGTCCCCTGCTACAGCCTCCTGCCCAGCCTGTCCCCAAGGGGTACCTGGCACACCTGCCTCAGGGGCCGCCCCATCCACCCCAGTGCTGTCGGGTGTGTTCACGGATGTGGAGGCCTCCCTGAAGGACATTGGGACCCTGCTGGAGGAGGATGAGCTGCAAGAGCAGAAGCTGCAGGAGGTCACAGGCCAGGATGGGGCTGGCCCAGCCACCGCCAAGGAGGAGCTGGTGGAGGTGAGGAAGGAGTGGACCAAGTACATGGAGGTGCACGAGAAGGCCTCCTTCACCAACAGTGAGCTGCACCGTGCCATGAACCTGCACGTGGCCAATCTCCGCTTGCTCAGTGGGCCACTGGACCAGGTCCGGGCTGCCTTGCCCACGCCGGCCCTCACCCCAGGTGAGCTGCCATGCCTGTGCGTGCAGGGGGAGCTAGTAGTTTCTGTGGCCTCACTGGTGCCCATCCCGCAGAGGACAAGGCCGTGCTGCAGAACCTGAAGCGCATCTTGGCCAAGGTGCAGGAGATGCGGGACCAGCGTGTGTCCCTAGAGCAGCAGCTGCGCGAGCTGATCCAGAAGGATGACATCACTGCCTCCCTGGTGACCACCGACCACTCGGAGATGAAGGTGGGTGAGGTGGCAGCTTGCCTTGCCCTGAGGCCCTGAGGCCCAAGGCCCTAAGTGCCCTCCCCGCTACTCCCTTAGAAGCTGTTTGAGGAGCAGCTGAAGAAATACGACCAGCTGCGGGTGTACCTGGAGCAGAACTTGGCTGCCCAGGACAACGTGCTCCGAGCACTCACCGAGGCCAATGTGCAGTATGCGGCTGTGCGGCGGGTGCTCAGCGAGCTGGACCAGAAGTCAGTGCCCGAGCCCGCCCTGCCCTGCCCTGCCCTGCCCCAGCCTGCCAGCCACTGGCTCACCAGCCTCCTGCCTGCCTGCCAGGTGGAACTCCACGCTGCAGACCCTGGTGGCCTCTTATGAAGCATATGAAGACCTGATGAAGAAGTCCCAGGAGGGCAAGGACTTCTATGCAGACCTGGAGAGCAAGGTGGCCGCCCTGCTGGACCGGGCTCAGTCTGCCTGCCAAGTGCGAGAGACCGCCCGCCAGCAGCTCCTGGACCGGTGAGTGAGGCCCCGGCTGCCTGTAGTTCTGCTTCTGCTGGGCGGGCCATTCACAGCAGTGGCTGCCCTCCCCTGCTTGTCCCCAGAGAGCTGAAGAAGAAACCGCCCCCGAGGCCCACAGCCCCGAAGCCACTACTGGCCCGCAGGGAGGAGAGTGAGGCCACAGAGGCGGGGGACCTGCCGGAAGAGCTGCGCAGCCTGCCCCCCGACATAGCAGCTGGCCCAAGGCTGCCTGACACCTTCCTGGGCGCCCCCACCCCACTCCACTTCACGCCTGGCCCCTTCCCCAGCTCCACCGTCCCAGGCCCGCACTATGCCCCAGGCACGTTCCCCCCGGGCCCCTACTCGGGGCCCCCCCAGTTGCTACCGGCCAGGGCTTCAGGGCCTCTGGCCATGCCTATGGCACCGTCCCCTGTCCTCTACCCAGCCCCTGCCTACTCCCCTGAGCTGGGGCTTGTGCCCCGCTCCTCCCCACAGCATGGTGTGGTGAGCACTCCCTACGGGGTGGTAGGGGCACCCCTGGCTGGTGCAGGGCTGCCCTCCGCCCCTCCCCCCCAGTTTGCAGGCCCTGAGTTGGCCGTGGCAGTTCGGCCGGCCACCACCACAGTGGACAGCGTCCAGGCCCCCATCTCCAGCCACCTGGCGCTGCGGCCCAACCCCAGCTCTGCTCCCCAGCCCTGCTTCCCCTCACAGCCCATGCCCCCACCGCAGACTCTGCCCGCGCCCTACGCGTACCCGGTCGGGACCAAGCAGCCTCTTGCAGCGCCCCCAGCTCAGCACCATTTCTCTCCTGGGGTCCCCACGGGGTTCCCCCCACCACAAGGCCCCAGGATTGTCCCCCAGCCGCATCCTTCCAGGGCAACATTTGGGCCTCTGCCCCTTCAGCAGCCTCTTCCATTCCAGCATCCACACCTCTTCCCGCCCCAGGCTCCGGGAGGCCTTCCCTCCCAGCCCCCTTACCCCTTCACTCCCCCACCCCCACCGCCGCCCGGAGTCCTTGCGCAGCCACCAGCTGCCCTGCACACCCAGCTCTACCCTGGCCCCTCCCAGGAAGCCCTGCCAACCCCGGCCAGGGCTCTGCCCTTCCCCAGCCCAGGGCCCCCCCAGCCACCTCACCCGCCCCTGGCCTATGGTCCTGTTCCGTCTTCCAGGCCCATGGGCACCCAGGCAGCCCCACTCCCCATGCGTGGCCCTCCGCCCACTGGCCAGCCTAGCCCCAGTGCCCACCTGGTGCCTTCACCTGCTCCATCCCCGGGACCGGGCCCAGTGCCCTCTCGGCTCCCTGCAGCAGAGCCCCCTGCATGCCTGCGCCGGGGCATGGCAGCCGCAGACCTGCTGTCCTCCAGCCCCGAGAGCCAGCATGGTGGCACACAGCCTCCTGGGGGTGGGCAGCCCCTGCTGCAGCCGACCAAGGTGGATGCAGCCGAGGGCCGCCGCCCACAGGCCCTGCGGCTCATAGAGCGGGACCCTTATGAGCATCCTGAGAGGCTAGAGCGGCTGCGGCAGGAGCTGAAGGCCTTCCGGGGCCAGCTGGGGGACACGGGGGCAGTGGATGCGGTCTGGCGGGAGCTGCAAGAGGCACAGGAGCAGGACGCCCGAGGCCGTTCCATCGCCATTGCCCGCTGCTACTCCCTGAAGAACCGTCACCAGGACGTGATGCCGTATGACAGTAACCGTGTGGTGCTGCGCTCAGGCAAAGACGACTACATCAATGCCAGCTGTGTGGAGGGGCTATCCCCGTACTGCCCGCCCCTGGTGGCCACCCAGGCCCCGTTGCCTGGCACGGCTGCTGACTTCTGGCTCATGGTCCACGAGCAGAAAGTGTCGGTCATCGTCATGCTGGTGTCAGAGGCCGAGATAGAGAAGGTGAGCATGTGGTAAGCTGGGTGCCCCTGAGGGGGAGTGGGCAGGACTGGCCTTACTGTGCCCTTCTGTCCCTTAGCAAAAGGTGGCCCGCTACTTCCCCATGGAGCGCGGCCAGCCCATGGTCCATGGAGCCCTGAGCCTGGCGCTGAGCAGTGTGCGCACCACTGAGACCCACGTGGAGCGGGTGCTGAGCCTGCAGTTCCGAGACCAGAGCCTCAAGCGCTCCCTTGTGCACCTCCACTTCCCCACCTGGCCGGAGCTGTGCGTCCTGGGCCGAGGCAGGGTGGGGGGCTTGTGCCCAGGGCCAGGGCCCAGCTCTCACCACCCTGCCCTGCCCTGTCCTGCCCCCAGAGGCCTGCCCGACAGCCCCAGCAACCTGCTTCGCTTCATCCAGGAGGTGCATGCGCATTACCTACACCAGCGGCCCCTGCACACGCCCATCGTTGTGCACTGCAGGTAGGGTCCACAGCTGGGGCGTCCCTGCGGGCTTTTCGGCCCAGCCTCACCCCCTTCTCTCGCAGCTCCGGCGTGGGCCGCACAGGCGCCTTTGCGCTGCTCTACGCAGCCGTGCAGGAGGTGGAGGCTGGCAGTGGCATCCCCGAGCTGCCGCAGCTGGTGCGCCGCATGCGGCAGCAGAGGAAACACATGCTGCAGGAGAAAGTGAGCACAGCGGGTGGTGGCGGGCAGGGGTGGCTGGGCCAGGGCCTCGAGGCTCCTGCCCTGCTGACCAGGCTTCACCCCTACAGCTACACCTCAGGTTCTGCCACGAGGCAGTGGTCCAGCATGTGGAGCAGGTCCTGCAGCGCCACGGCGTGCCCCCGTCCTGCAAGGCCCCGGCCGGTGCCAGCACCAGCCAGAAGGTGAGGGGCTTCCCTGGGCCCGGCAGGGCATGGCCTCCCACCTCCCCGGCTCACCACTGCTGTCTCCTCAGAGCCAGCCGCCTCAGGACTCCCAAGACCTGGTCCTGGGTGGGGACATGCCCATCAGCTCCATCCAGGCCACCATTGCCAAGCTCAGCATCCGGCCCACCACGGGCATGGACTCCCCAGCCACTATGCAGTCAGGCCCCACAGAGATGCCCAGCCTGGCACCCACCAGCCTCCCTGAGCCTGCGCCTGCCCCATCTTCACCCCCACCCCTCTCCTCACCCCTGCCCGTGGCCTCTCAGCCGGAGGAGCAGCAGCTGGTGCCTGAAGCCCCCAGTGTGGGGCCCCCGTCCTCCTCCCTGGAGCTGCTGGCCTCCCTGACCCCTGAGGCCTTCTCCCTGGACAGCTCTCTGCGTGGGAAGCAGCGCATGAGCAAGCAGAGCTTCCTGCAGGCGCACAATGGGCAGGGCCTGTGCTCGGCCCGGGCCCCCGATGACCCCCTCAGTCTCCTGGATCCGCTCTGGACCCTTAACAAGACCTGAGCACCTGTGCCGGGCTCACACTACATTACCTCCTGCGCCTCCTTCCTGCTGCCTCAGCCCCACGAGGCCCCGGCTGGCCCAGCACAGCGGCCTCGGCTCAGGCCCTGCCCCTTGGCAGGACCTGGTGATTTTCAGCTCCTTGCTATGAAATAAACTGACCAATTCTGTGGCCAGTGTCTGCCCACTGCTGCTTCCTCAGCCCAGGAGCACAGCACACACCTTATCACCCGGTCTTGGGCAGGGAGTGACACAAGCAGCTCCAGCCCACATACATTTTTTAAAAAGTTTAATACCACAGTCCGGGAGCAGGACTGCTCAAGATACTTGCTCCCGCCCCAGCTGGTCAGGGTCCAGTGCTGGCCTCACCCACCCTCAGTCCAGCTTCTCCAGCACAGAGGGCACGTAGACCAGGCTGAGCTCGCTGCCAAAGTTGCACACAATGGCGGCGTTGTCCAGCACCAGGATCTGGCGGGCTGGCTGGGCCTCACTGTTCTTCCCCAGGTACACGGTCTGCAACAGGTCCCCATAGTTCAGGTCCCAAAAGGAGACACAGCCCTGGCCACCAGTCACCAGCAGGTTGTCAGAGATGACACCCAGGCTTGCACCGCAGCCCAGGTCCTGGAAGGCAAGTCCGGGTGCTCAGGTCAGGGGCCCCAGCACAGCCAAGGCCCCCGCACCCTCCTGCCCACCTACCTGCTGAATGGAGTAGAGTTTGATGCCCGTGCTGCGGTCCCAGATGCTGATGAGGTCATCCAGGCCGCTGCTGATGATGCAGGAGGCAGTGCAGGTGAGGGATGTCACATCCCCACGGTGCGCAAACATGTGGCTGACTCGGCTGCCCGTCAGCATGTCCCATAGGCAGATGGCCCCATCCTGTCCTCCGCTGGCCAACACCATGGTCTGGGGGAAGAGGCCCGGGAGGCTGGGCTACCCTGCTTCCTGGAAGGTCCTCACGGCAGGCCCAGGAACCGGACACCAAAAGAGGGCCTGAGCCGTGCCCCACCCTGCTCACCTGGTCGACATAGACACTTGTGATGGCCCCTGAGTGGCCCTGCAGGGTGAAGAGGCAGCAGGAGTCCTCCAGACGGAACACCTGGGGTGGAGTGAGCGGCTCTGGGCTTTCCTGAGGCGTGGATGCCCCGGGACACTGCCCCCACCCTCCCAGCCAACGCCCACTCACCCTCAGGGTGTGGTCCTGGCTCCCGGTCACCAGGCGCCCAGCAGCAGCTTGCAGCGCTGTGATGGGTTTCTGGTGTGCACAGGGCACAGTGTGGGTCAGGTGGCAGGCCACTGCGTCGCTGCCACTCTGCAGAGCAGATGGAGAGCTGCCCCGCCCTGGGGTCCCTGGGACAACAGGCCACATGAGGCAGCCTATGAATGTTGCTGGGTGGGCAGTGCCCGCCGTCCTTACCCCACACCTCTCACCTCGGAACTGCAGTGGGCTGAGGACCGTGTGCGTCTCCAGGGAGAAAAAATCCAGGGAACCATTGAGGCGAGCAGCTACCACCCTGCAAGAGAGGTGTGGGTGGCTCCCCTCAGTAGGCGGTGGGGACAACAGAAAACTCGGGCCAGCTTTTCTAGAGGGCTCCCGCTGAGGTGAGGAAGCACAGGACACCCATGGCAGGGCTTAGCTGCACCTCTGTCAACCATGCTATGCCAAGGTCAGCTGTCCAGTGGAGCCCACCTTGCAGGATGGCCACTAGCACGGTCCTGTGTGTGTCCATTAAAGCACAAGAAGCAAATTAGCAGGTGACTGCACATCCTCATCTAAGCAGGGCCCGCACAAGCCTGTGCAGGAGGCCACCATGGGCACATAGCAGCAACCACACTCTACCAGCAGCCCGCCCACTTCCCTCTCCACAAAGAAGGAAGTGTGTCCCTGGCGCCCACAAGTTCCTAGCTACAGGACACCAGCCATGGCCCCAAACACCACTGTGCTAAAGAATATGAGGCTCTGGGGGAGCCACAGTGCAGGGGGAGGACAGGCCACTATCCCTGGGCACCTTTCTGGCTAGAGCAGATGCAGTGCTCAGGCATCCAGGCGTTGAGGGGCCGTTCCAGCCAATACTAGATGGGAAGCAGGGCAGGTCCCAGCCATGACAAAGGGGCCAATAGGCAGTGCTTATGGGAAAGTCTTGTCCCCCAGCAAAGGCTCCTTCCAGCTCTAGCTCTGGCAGTGAACAATGATGCCGATAGCCAGCCACAGGGTTTGCGACTCAGGACGTGTGCCAGGCCGAGCCCGGGAGGAGAACGCAGGTGCAGACAGCGGGGACACCCACTGTCAAGGGAGGCAGCAGGCGGGAGTGCCCACAACCCAGGGGAGGATTTGCACAGGAAGCTGCAGGTGCCCCGTGGAGGTGCTGAGGCTGGGGACCGCCACCGTGCACCCGGGGCTCAGGAGGGTGAGGCAGAGAGGTGGCACCAGCTCACCGGGCGTCCAGGAAGACCAAGGCAGTAATGCCCGAGGATGACACCTCGCTGCTGCAGCGCAGCTCGCCCTCGATGGCGTCCCACACCTGCAAGGAGCACCGAACTGTGAGCGCGAACGCTGGCGGGGCCAACCCGGGGGGCAGGTGATGAGGACGGGTGGGGCCCACACCTCCAGCCGGCCGCTGCTCCGCCCCACCACGAAGAGGCCACCCTGCAGCTCCAGGCTCCAGATGGAGCCCTCAGCGCTAGGGGCCCAGAGGGGCGGGGGGCCGTCCTTGTCCCGTGCAGGGTCCTCGGAGGGTGGCGCAGGCGAGGGCGGACGGCGGGTGGGTCCCTCGCTGCGGCAGGCGCGCTGCACCAGGCGGCTGAAGTCGTAGCCCCGGGTGTCGCACACTCGGCCGCAGCCCGACCGGTGCCGAGGCTCAGGCTGCGCGGGCTTGGGCTGCGCCCCGGCAAAGTCGGTATCGATGAGGCAGCTAAGGTCAGGCTGGTCCCCGAAGAGCGCGGGCGGCGGGCCCCGGGGCCTGCGGCGGCGTGGGGGGCTGTCTCCCAGTTCCTGGGCGCCTGCTTTCGGGCCACCCCCGGGCAGCTGGGCCCAGTGCTCCCCAGCCTCAGGGCCTCCGCCCCCTCCACTCTCCCTCCGCTGCCTGGGGGTGGGGAGGGAGGAGAGGTGAGAGAAGGGGAGGTGAGAGAAGGGGAGGGGATAGCGGGGTGGGGTGGGGGAGCCGGGGGAGAGGATAGCGCGCGCCCGGGGGGCGGGGAGCCAGAGGAATGGAACCCTGTACAGCAGGGACACCTACCCGGGCCGCGGGATGCGCGTGAGGCAGTCCCCAGTCTGCGCGTCCCACACGCGCACGTGGCCCGCCAGGCAGCTGCTCACGAGCAGCATCCCGTCACTGGCCAGGCACTCGATGTCCTGCGGGAGGCGTGCGTGGCGTGGGCTCGGGTCCCCTATCCCCCCCATCCCGTTCCCCCGTCCTGCCTGCAGCCCACTCACCATGAGGTGGCCGCGCAGCACCAGCGGCACAATCTCCGTCTCGGGCGGCGCGTACCCATAGTCGTCGCACGGCAGCTCCCCGCGCCGCCGCCGCCCGCCGCCCCCCGGCTGCCCATAGTCACGCGGGCAGAGCACGCGGTAGAGGCACAGCAGCAGCAGCACGAGCGCGATGCCGGCCGCCAGCCCGAGCAGCGCCACCCTGCGGCCGGGAGCACGGCAGTGAGCAGCGCGGACCACGCCCCCGGCCCTGCCCCGCGCCCCCCACCGAGTCCCCGAGCCCGCTCACTTGTACAGCGTGACGTCCCGGGGCGCCTGCCCCGCACCCAGCCCCGTGGGCCCCGCCGCCTCCCAGACCCCGGGGGGCGCGGGGCCACGAGGGGCCCAGGCGCTGCGGCCGTCCTGGGGGTGCCGTCCCTCCAGCGCCTCCCGCGGGTTGAGGCGCAGCGTCACGGGGATGACGGGCAGCAGGCTAATGTACCTGCGGGCAGCGCAGGGCTCGGTTCGGGCGCGGCCCCCGCCCCACCCCCACTCCCGGCCCAGTCCCCGCCCGGCCCTCACCGCTTGGCCAGCGTGATGTTGTAGTAGCTGAAAAGGGTGGGCCAGTGGCGGAAGGACAGCTCCCGCCAGCGCTCCTCGTCCTCTGGCCCCCAGGTCACCTCTGGCACGGGGCTGTCCTGGGCGCTTTCGGCTGGGCCCGCTGGCTCAGGCTGTTCACGGGGCAGCGTCTGGTTCTCGGGGAGCCTCGGGGCATCGGGCGGGAAGATGGAGAAGGCGGGGTCCGCGTGGCTGGCGGGTAGCACGCTGCCGGGCACAGGCATGGAGGCCAGGGGGCCCTCGCCCAGCGGGCTCTGCTCCGTCACCTGGGCAGCCAGGTAGGTGCGCAGCCCCGCGGGGTCCGTGTACACCAGGATGCCGATCCAGACCACGGTGCCGGCCTGCAGGGTGCCGGGCGCCCCTCAGCCTGGGAGAGGGGTCTGCCCACGGCCCCTGCCTTCCCGCCGGGCCCCACAAAGCTGCAGCCTCTGCGGCCCGTCTGGCCTGACCTGGGCCAGAGGCCCTCACAGGGCTGCAGCCTCCTTGCATGC
>PVLA01005007.1:65247-158887 GCA_004027455.1 Hydrochoerus hydrochaeris | reverse complement strand
CTTCTTCTTCTTCTTCTTCTTCTTCTTCTTCTTCTTCTTTTGACTTTTTTGAGACAGGGTCTCTCTATGCAGTTCAGACTGAGCTTGAACTCACTTTGTACCCCAGGTTGATCTTGAACTTGCAACAATCCTCCTGCCTCAGCCTCCCAAGTGCTGGGATTACAGGCATGAGCCACCACACCAGGCTCTTCCAGCTTCTTCTATGAGTGCGGTATTGAGGACTGGGCTGCAGCAGCTGAGAGGAAAGGCAGAGGAGACACGGGTGTCTTCCTGTCACTGAATCCCTGCTCCAGCATGCACAGGACCGGTTCCTGAGGATCACCAGGGCAGCCTTCTGAGGTTCGTGTCATAGCATCTCCGTGAACACTGACACCTCTTTCACTTCTGCCCAGCAGCACATGTGTTGGTCCTGTCAAACCCACCTTCCTCTCCCACAGGGAAGGCCCGGCAGAGTCAGCACAGTCGCTCTGCAGCCTGTCTTGGGCACACATGCTTTACACCAGGCTGTGGCACCTGCTTTACTGCCCTCCCTCCCTCCCTGGGAAGAGCAGAGGATGTTACTCTGGAGAACTGTGATGTCCAGAGCATTCTGTGCACTACTGACTTGCTTTGCACCAACAGTAATGTGAGACCCAGGTGGCAGGGCTTTTGCCCTGGTCTCCTTGGTGTGAAGCTGCAGTCCCAACCCTCCTGGCCCTTTGCTCTTGCTGCAGGGGACTCCTGTCCTTTTCATCTCCCGGGGTGGTGACCCTTCCAGATATCAAGGTAACTCATTGAGCAGCCCAGGTTAGCCATGCTGCTCCTGTGGGGGGGCCACAGAGGACAGAGGGGGCCACACTGTTCTCGAGCCTTTCTCCCTGCACACAAGCTTCCCCTTCTCACACCTGAGTGACTGGGACCAGCTGCCAGCTGATCACAGGGACTAAGCTGCTCACCAATGTGCCTGCTGGCAGTGGGCTGCTCCTTTCACTGCTGCCATTTACACAGACGCCTAATTACAAGGTTTGCCAAAAACACTCCCTTTCCTGCAGAAAGTAATATTTACATAATGTTCACAGACATACTTCAGCTTTTATAATTGACATATAGAAAAAGCAGAGCAAATGTAATTATAATTGCAGAACAAAATGTAAATATTTTGCATCTTCACAACACAAAATAAAGCCAGTAGAAGAAGAGGCAGAAAGGAGCAAAGAGGAAATGATACCTTTGTGTTTCCTGTTATGGAGTCAAAGTATGCTGTTGAAATTGGCAAAGAGAAAATATTCACAATGCATGTTGCTGAAAATGACTGCTTTTTCTCCAGTTATTATTGGAAAGTGAGTCAGGTATTGAGCACCAACTTTTTTCTTTATTTTTTCCTTACTTTTTACTCCTTATGAACTATTTATCTTGTCTGAACCATGAGTGGGCAGAGTTGTAGGGTATAATAATAATGTTTGATGTAGCACATCCTAAGGAACAGATGCAGTTGAAATGAACTAAGACCCAGACTGGCTGGCCTGAGAGAGAAGGAGGAGGACCAGTTTCCGGTGCTGGATGTCCCCAAGGGAGATGGTGGAGCTGGCCCAAGGATCTTTGTGACCTATGCTGCCCATGGAGAAGACACCATTAGTAGTGCATGGGGGTTGGGGGAGAGATGAGTGTGTTCCACTTTGTGTATCTGAACAAGAGCAGTCTGCTTTAGTTGGAGGAAAATGCAGGAGGTGAACAAATGTAAGCCTGGAGGCTGAGGCTCCATTCCGGTGACGTAGCAGGTGCACAGCACGTGGCTTTGGACTGGATCGGTGTGCCGCCCTTTCTGGGTTCTCTGGGGTTGTCACATGTCTCTTTGCTATAATCAAAGAATGTGAGTGGCCACCGCGTGGAGTGAGAGGCTTGCTTTGGCGCTAGGATCAGTAACTTCGCAGAGGCCGTCTGCATCTTGGATCTCTCTCTGGCATGTCTGAAACCCTAGCTCAGCCTTCCCCAAGTCCCTGCACCTCTTACCATAATTGCTGTTGTCAGGACGAGAGAATCTACACGTCACCTCCCTCAGTGGCAAAGGTAGTGAAGCAGTCACCCATCCTGTGTCGTTAGCGTCATTGATTCAAATTCCTGGGTTGCAACAGAGAAACAAGAGGACACACAGAGACCTGCATCCCCTGAATGTGACCATCTCGTGAGCTTCCTTTAAAACTGCTCTGCAGCATCACAGCATAAGCCTGACAATGACCTTGCTTTGTCTTCACACACTTAAGATGGTTTACAAAAGGGATGGCACAGTAGAGACCATAATCACTAGGAAATAATAAATACTTTCTCAGGAACAAACTCAAAAGGGAAAAATTACATCAACAATGGCCAGACATCAAATAAAAGAGAGCGTGAGCACAGAGAACTTTCAACTCTCTCTTAAATCTTCAGATCCACACTATCCTAATGTATATATTTAAATAAATTAGCATAGACATAAGCTTTAAAGAGACTGCTTGCAACAATTTGCTTTATTTATTTCCCAACTTCTAGCTGAACATATCTCTGCTGGAAGCTCAGACACTGAGGGAAATGTAATACTGCTTATTCAAAAGCTGTCTGAGTCACCTACTATAGAAATGTTATTATGCAAGATAGATTGTGCCAGATGCAGTGTTACACCATGAAGTTAATTCACCGAAGTAGCTTTTGAAAGAGAAGAAAATGATTCGTAGTTACTTGCAGTGTCTCTCAGACTGCCCTGAGTCACCTTTCCTCTTATACTGCAAACGCAATCTTGCAAAGCCTTTGGATTCCTATTAGGGGTGTCCACAAACTTCTCAGGGGCCTTGTAATCCCAGAAGATGCCATGGTATGTCAGAGAGATTGGGGCCTCCAAGGCAAATTGGCATAAGCTGCAAAACACGGGTGGATGTGTCTATCTACCAGAAAAAGGAGAAGAGAGGAGAGGAGAGGAGAGGAGAGGAGGGGAGGGGAGAGGAGAGGAGAGGAGAGGGAAAATCAAGACATCTTTAAGAATCAAGTGAAGGCCAGGGATTTAGCTAAAAAATTGAAGAATTTCATCTGTGTCAGAACACTCTTCTGTTTAATAATTTTAAAACGCTATGGAGAACTTGAGGGTGTAAGTCTAGCACTTGGTTGTCTTGTAGAAATTATGTTCAAATTAACTGCAGATACAGAAACACTAAAAATTGTCTCCTTCTGTCCTCTTCATGCAGCCTGATGGCTCTGGCCCTCTCTCCTTGCTCTGGGCACTGGGCAGAGGGGAATTAAAGCTCTCTGCCAGCACTGCTTGCGGTGCTCTGCACATTTTATTAACTGGCAGAGAACTGGCAGTGCTCATGTCCAGGAATTAATCATGTTAAGCAAATGTGTTTCCAAAATGTCCTATTTGCCTCAGATACTTTTCTCAAAATATGTTCATCTAATTATTTCACACAGTCCAATGAGAGTCCGGAAGAGCAGAGCCTTTCAATTGAAGTAATTAACATCCACAAAAACAAGAAGACAAAGATCAAACAGGCATTTTGGGTCAAGAATTGCCTTATTCAGAAACTTGTCATGGTTTTAGTGAGAAATCTTGCTAGAATTCTCCACTCACGGGCAATGTTCATGGGTAGCAGATCAGTACTCCTGGGTAGCTCCTTGCTGTGTTTGTTACTTAGATGATCTGGATGCCAGGAGTTCATACCAAGTCTAAGGGGCCTGGGCGCTCAGCTTTTTCTTCCTTTCCCTACCAGCTACAAACATGATGATGTGAAATCCAATCTGTACCCATACTGGGAAGCTCATGCTCTAATGAATTTAAACTATGCAATATGCCAGTCAGCTTTTCATTGCTGTGACAAACAGCTTTAAAGGTGGAAAGGATTACTTTGGCTCATGGTTTGAGAGGCTTCAGTTCATGGTCACTTGGTCCTATAGTTTTGGGGTCTGAGGCAGTGTTGCAGAAAAACCAATATCAAACCTGGTGGAAGACTCTTTGCACTGAGGAATCAAGAAGGCAACTTTATTGTTTTTAACACCAGCAGGCTGGGGAGAAAATCTGCAGTGTCCAAATCACCAGCCAGGAGCTGACTTTGAGTCCAGTTTAAACACAGTTTGCAAGTCAAAAGTACAAGGCAGACAGCAGGTTATTACATGATTGATTACCTGAATTGAATGAAGTCATATATTGTCAGGCAAACTAACTCTAAATATATTGATGTAAAAGAAATTTTTTACCATAATGTAGGAACATCCTGGGAATGAAAGAAGGGGTTTCCAGAGGAGCAAGCAGAGTGAAAATTGTCCTTGACTGGATCACTTCGTCCCAACCAAAGTTTTTGAAGCAAGTTTGAAATAAAATTCTGTTACTAAGAATAAAGGAAACACAAGCTGGGAATAGTCCAGTTGGCCCAGTGCATGATCAGAAGAAAACAGCTGGACCCAGACAGTCAAGGCTGACTGAATTTAGCATGGTGCTTATGTGACAGGCAACAGAAGCACAGGCAGAGGCCACGATTTGATTCTTACCTCGCTATGTGGTGTCTGTAAGTCTGCTATTCTATAGCTGTGCCTTGTATAATTGTGCCCTTACAGTGGCTCAGTACATCATGGCTTTGAGTACCCACGGCAGGCAAAGGATGTTCCCATCCTGGGTTGGGAAAGCAAAGAAAGCAATGAAGGGGCCGGACCCTGTGTGAAGGCACAACTCCATGACCTAACTGCCTTTCACAAGGACTAACCTCCAAGGCTCCGCTGCCTCCCAATAGAGCCACCAGCTGGCGACCAAACCCTTAGCATGAGGGCCTTCTGAGGATAGTCCAGACTGGAAAGTAGCATCATTCTACAAATGATCACAGAGCACTGCATGCAAAGGCAGAGCTGTTATTAGGGCAGGCAAAGTAGATACCTCTCCAATAGTTAGTTAAACTTCAAGCTTAAATAATGGTGCATTAAAGCTGAAAAGTGATTACAATGCCATTACATTTGATTGTATGTTCGCTGATGAGAAACAGGTGGTAGTTATCATTTTCTACCTTGATTAGAGACTTGCTCCTCTAATTCTAAAATCCTGACAGCTTTAACATTTAGCACATCACTGAGCACTTTTTAGCCAATGAAAGAAAGCTGGAGGCTACAAAGACACTTAGGAATGATGCTCCTCAACTTACAAAGGAGCCACACCCCCTAAAGCCCAGCCTAAGCTGGAAACACCATTGGGGAGCACATGCATCAACTCTGTTGAATCTCCTGAACATCCTCGCTGAGCAGCTCAGCACCCCACAGAGCACACTGCCTCCCCCTGGATAGTGGGGGCCAGAGCTAAGGCTCCCACCTGCTGGCCAGCATTCCGAGGAAGGCTGGAACCCACCCAGGGGAAGCGCCTAGTTCAACATGCAAGGTGCAGCTTCTATTGAGTACTTTCTCCTCTTACACCTTCCTAAACCCCAAGATCATGAGTAGAACTAAAGTAAGTTGGGAACCAGCTGTGTATATTCAATTGGCATCAGGCTCGACATTAGGGGAAAACACACATGTATGTTGTGTATAAAGAGGATAAATTTCAAAATAAAATTCCCTCCAATAGCTCTGTGAACTGTGGTATTAATCAGTGAGGGGTGACACACATGGGCAGTGTGTTGATTTAGAGCTGAAATGTCACCCGAAATTCTCCTCCAAGTGAAAGGTGACTGCATCGCATTATGGATGTTAAACTCATCAGCGGGTTAATTGGGCCGCCTTGAGGTGTCCGGCTTCCTCCCCCAGGTCTTTCCACCTGCCCTTCCCACTGTGTCACTTGCCAACCATCGACTGAAACTGTGAGCCAAGAACAACCTCTCCTCCTTGAAGCTGGGAGTGTCTGGGGTTGTGTCCCAGGGATGGGAAGATGCCCGAGAGGGGCAGCAACACGTCTCACTTTAAAATAGTGGGCAGCAGTGGGTCCAGAGATGAAGAGAAAGAGGAAGCGAATAATGTAGAGGATGAGAGAGAAGAAACACCGTAGTGTGAGTGTGTGAGCAGAAGCAGCTCCTGGCCGGCATCTGCCCTTAGGGAGCGGCCAGCAGCCGAAGCAGTCAGAGAGGAGGACAGCCCAGACTCGGCTGCCCTGTCCCACGGTGCAGAGCCTCTCCTTCCTCCCTTCCCCGTGCAGCTGCTGGAGATGCTCCTGCTTGATCCCTGCCATCTCCCCTCTGATCCATCCCCTGACCCCAGTTAGACTGCTCTGCCCCACGCTCCCTGCAGCAGGAGGAAGTGGCTTCAGCCAGCTCCAGTGACTCCAGTGTCCGGAGAAAAGTGAACGCGGAGAGCGCTCCGGTGCGAGGGTTACCTTGAGGCCCAGCAGAAACACTGCTCCTCATCCACAAGAGGCGGCTGGAAATGTAAAAAGGAGCAGGAGCTCAGTCAGCCAGGCAAGACCCGGAGACCAGACTGGAGTCCCGCAGAGCACAGATAGTGCGCACTTCCAGTTAATCAGAGGTGGACACAAACCTGAGAGTGGGTGTCGGTTTGTGTTAGTTTCCTCAGGCGGCGTCCTGTGAGCATTTTCCATAATCTCCTCTCTGAGCATTTCCATTCCATTTTGCAAAGAAGATGCAATGACCCCCCTCCCCCACCAACAGCTACACATTTTTGATGTCAAAGAAGACGTATTGTGATAATTAAATTCTACTGGTTAATGTCGAAGCATAACTACATGTATAGTTGCTCCACCTGAAAGTATATTAGGGACCAAAAAAAAAAAAAAAGACTAAAATGAAGTAATATCTTGCTGTTTCTCATTTAATTTGGATAACTGTATCTTGTTTACCCTGTGGCAGCAGCATCAGTGTTTTCTGAATGTCTTTTGGAGCTGACATTTTCCCCAGCATTACAGGAGCTTCCGTAGAAGTCGGGCCTGTCCGAGTCACGGGGTCTGCACCAGCACTTTGTCGAGACCGCATCACCAGCCCCAGGCACCCTCCCACATTGTCTAGCTTGGCTCGGGTGACCTTCAGGACTGTGGATGTTGCTCTTCAATTCTTTTTTTTTTAATTTTTAATTTTTTTATTAGTACACACTTGCAGTCCCTAATGATCACATTCGTGGTGGGGAGCTGGTGCCCACCCAGGTCAGACCTTCATTTTCTCATGTCCCCTCCTCCCCTCCCCCTCCACCCATCTCTTTCTCTCCACCCCAGCTGCAAAAGCCCTGTCTCCCTGTTTCCTTTTATCTTTACGTTATCTTGTTCTTTTCTTTATACTTTGGGTTTCTCGTGTGAGAGAGACCATGCCATCTTTAAGCTTTTGTGTGTGATTTATCTCAATTCATGCTACGTTGCTCTTTAACTCTACTGAAGCAGATTGGGTAGCACATCCTCAAAACTCACACAGAGCCAGGAACTCATCCTGGGTCCTCCTCTACCTGACCATGTGTGTGTGTGTGTGTGTGTGTGTGTGTGTGTGTGTATGGCACTTACACAGCTGTGAGGGAGTTACAAACATACCCAACGGAGAAGAGAGTGAGACAACAGCATTCTCTGTGCTTTGTCAGACCAGACGCTCGCACACACACACCTCCTTGGCTGTGTAAGCACAGGAGAAGTGAGACATTGTCTCCTGGGTGGTCTTTCTCAGTGGCCACTGGCAGAGTTGGACACTGAGAACTAGTCAGGTAGGTTTGCTGAGAGACCCAGGAGGTCCCTGGAGGTCCTGGGAGCAGAGGGTGCTTCCTGTGGGAGGCAAGCGCCTGCCAAGGACCTGCCAGGCGCTGACAATGAAGGATCCTGCCATTCCACGCTCACCAGTGCCCACTGCTCAGGCTTGGTCCTCCACACAATGGCATTGAAGGTGGTGGATCCGTAGAGGGTGAGGCCAGGGGGGCACAGTGAGGTCCGGGCTCCACACTGGGCAGGGATAATGCTGGTCTCCCAGGGCAGGCTGGGTCTTGGTTCTGCAAGAATGGGCTGTTGCCAAGGAGTGAGCCTGGCCCCGCTGAGCATCCTGCTTCCCATCCTGCCCTGTGACTTCTCTCGCACACGCTCACTGCCCCCAGCTTCTTTGTCATGACGTAGCCAGAAGGCCCTCACCAGAGGCAAACAGATGAGGTGGCCCAAACCTATAGTCAGCGTCCAAGACTACAAACCTGACCAACCTGTTTACCTTGTAAAGTGCAAAGCCCAGGGTAGTTTCTTTTAGCCACAGGAAATGGACTAAGGTGAGTCTCAGAATGAGGACACTAGCCATGAGAAGGAGACAAGGATTTGTGATCGGCACCAATGCCAGGACCTCCAGCTCTGCTCAGATCTACCTGTCCCACAGCCTGACAGGTAACTCATGAGCTGTTGGCATTTTACCCTCTCACAGCACTGTCTCCCTGTCTCTCTGTCTCTGTCTCTCTTACATGCATGCCTCATATACTGCAAAAAATCCATTACACTTACATTGATAATCACAAACAAAGGCCTCTGCCCATGGTTTAGATACTAAGCCCATTGGTCTATGATCACACTGTTATAGCTTGGCATAAGTGACGCCTGCATTTAACTAGTGCCCTGTGTTTGTCCAGGAGAATGGAAAATGACCCAGAGTACAGCCCCCTGAGAAAAGCAGAATGAGCCGCACCCACGAGAGAAAAATTAACCTGCTCAACAAAGAAGCAGGATCTAGGTGTCAACCAAAAATTAATGTAAGATTCTAGCTAAGTTGTTCCCAACAGGATGTCTTTTTGTGGTTCTCTGTTTTAAAAGCTCTGTAACTTTCCAGGTCAGTGCCCCTCATTTGGACTCTGAAACAGGAGTCGCTGAGCTTAGCTAAATAAAACCCCAAATTTATCAGTTAGGCTGCTTGGATTCCTATATTGTTCATGAACCCAAGTCAACATCTAATTTCATGTTACTTCAGTTTACCTGTAGTTATTGAGCTTGTACTGCTGTTCCTGTTGTGTTGTGTTAGATGTTTACTTCACAAAGCTGCTCAGTTGCAAAATATAGTTCTTTAAAATAAATTTAAAATAAATAAAGTGTAAAATAAAGGTAAAAACAGTAACCAGTTTTTACTATTCCAAATAAGTTTGTAAAGCAAAGGGTAAGCGGGACTCCAGGGTCCATGGAGACTCTGAGGCCAGAGGGTGAAACCTTTGGTGTGAAATGCCCCACAGAAGCAGAAAGAAAACAAATGGTGCGACTAGAAGGAAGAAGTATTGATAGAAATACCTGAAAACTGCATTTTTGGGGTTAGCAATCCACTTGCTGCTTATACACTCCTGTGCATAACCTTTTGAGAAACAATTCTGCCATTAAAAATAGTGGTGACAAGTCAGAAAGTCGACATCAGCATGTATCTGTTTTGGACAAATATGAACTAAATCTTCAGGTATGAGTTTGTACATGTGGTATTCACTTAGAGAAGTCACCCATGCCCTGCTGCACTCAGTGGGTCTCAATGGCTGAGAAGTGGGTGGACGATGTCTCAGGGCTCATGCAGAGGCAGGACAGGGCTTCCTGGGGGTCAGGGACCTCGGTGGCTCCCGGCGAGAACACCCCACTTCCGTCACCCTTGGTGGGTTCCTGTGGCTCCTGGCCTCCCACACCACTGAGTCCCTGCTGGGTCTTTGTCATGGGCCCTCAGTCCTCCACATGTAAAGCTTATACCACTTAAGCATATGAAATATTACACAAATCTAGGATATATGAAAGTTAACACGGGACAATGAATACTCAGAAGAACACACAGTGTCAAAACAAGTGCATGTTACTGCTGTAAATTTTGCTGCTGGATTAGATGAGTGTGAAAGGCATAAGGGATGAAGAACCATGCACATTTAGAGAAACTTTAGGCCGGTTATTTCCCAAGTATATTAAGATTCCAGTTCCACTTTGAAGAGTCTGAAGGCAGAGGTCACAGGATCACCTTAGTCCTTTTGATGTCACCGGAAGAGAATTTCTGAGATGGGGACATTGACAAGGACAGAAATCTGTAGGCTGATGACATTGCAGGCCAGGAAACCCAAGTTTGAGGGGCAGACATCTGACAAGGACCTGGTGTATTATCTGTGTGGCGGAAGGCAGACAGGCAGTGGGCAAGAGGGAGATGGGGAGGCAGAAGGAGACAAACTCATCCTTTTACAAGACAGTGGCATTGGGTCATTCCTGAGGGCTGAGCCAGGAGAGCAGGGATGGAACACAGCCAGGTGGGGAAATAATGCCCTGAGAATGCCAGGAAGAATATTCTCCCAACTCCATGGGGAAGTCAACTAACCCTAACCCTAAGAAGGAGAGGGAGGAGGGGGAGGAGAGGAGAGAAAGGGAAGCGGGAGGGAAGGGGGAGGGAAGGGGAGGGAGGGAGGGGACAGGAAGAGGAAGAGCAGGGAAAGAAGCAATCCCTTCCTTTGGAGACCCCAACAGCCTGGGTCATAATAACACATTTTTAAATATTGATAGAGAAATCACAAGGCTGGTTAAGAAAACCAAAGGCGATTAAGAATAGTTTCACAGCCCATGCTACATGGTACTGTCTCAGCACTTAGTGATTTACTTCTTACCTTAAAGTAAAATGTCAGCAACAGATCACTAGGTTTTAAAATCAACAAAGCACAAATTTGTTCGTGAGAGCTGGAATGGAAGTAAATGTTGAAGTCGGTCTTCACAAGAAGTCGCCCGACCATGTCTGAGTCCGTGGTCACAGTGAGGACTCAGAGGTACTGCCGAACCCCCATACCCTTTTGCAGCTCTACCAACTTTCAGTATAGAGGCAGAAAACAATTTTACAGCTGTGAAGATCTGCCATTCTCCCATGGAAATCTTGTGAGATCACTGAGTCAATATTACCCAGGGAGTTTAGCACCCTTCACAAATGTTCCCTGGGGAGGTCTGACATACATCTCACCCTTTGAAATGTCCCCTGTATTGAGACTCTTCCACCAAAATACAGGTCTTTCCTAACAACTGATGGTACCTGTATATTTCTGAGAACCCCAAACCAGACAATTAAATAGCATCTTCTCTCCTTTTCCTAGACCTCAAAGAACTGTATGTGAAAACTTATCAAGGGCTGGGAACATGCACTGCTGAGCCAGGCATTGGACCCTCATGGAGAGACTATTAGTAATATCTTCCCTCTCACCGCATGAAACAGTAAGCCTGATCATTTGATTTTACAATACCTTGCTTTAATGTTATTAAATATCACAGTGACTGTTGCTCTTTTTCCCCTTTGTGTATACTAAAAATTTCTATGCTGGGCAGCAGCACATTGCACGGCCAGTAGCCCCAGAATGCTGAAGGTCTCAACATTGTAGCTTAGCAGGTGGTGGCAGCACCCAGGCCCCAAGTCATTGTCTACGTAGGGGTTCCCTTCACCACAGTGCCACATCTCGGGGCTCTTCCACTGGAAACTGCAGGAGAGGATGAGGACCCATCAGTGGAAGAGGAACGAGGTAAGCCAGGAAGCAGACCTCACCCTTGAGAACCCCTGAATTCTGAGACGCTGACTGTGTGTTCTAGGAAAAGCCACTGGGCATGTGGCTATGACCAATGTGTTGATTAGGGTTCTCCAGAAGAGCAGAGTCCTTAGAATGTAGGAGGGGATTTATTAGATGAGCTCATGGAGTCAGAGGCTGCAGAGCCCACAGTGGCCACCTGCACACTGGATAGCTGCAGAATCCAGGAACTGCCCAGTCCCAGAAGCTGGGAGCCACAGAAAAAGGGGAATCAAGGGTACATCACCAGCCCACGACCACAGGATGGTGAGCTTCCTGGAGAGTGGCTGGTCTAGGTCCATGATGTCCACAGCCAAGGGCAGCAAACGCCCCATTCTGCTGTTCGATGAAAGCAGAGCAGAGCTCTTCATAAATGCAACCGACTTCCTCTTCCTTTCCCTTGTGCTCTGCCCAGGCTGGAAGCCGCTGCGTGGAGGGTCTGCATGCCACTCACATGGGCAACACCCACAGGCCCACCCTACTCCTGCTAGGCACTTCCTCATGGCCAATGGACACATGATGATCAGTGGCCACGTCCAAGATTAACAGAAGACAGTCTGTGCCTCCCACTTCCTGCCCAGCAGGCACAGAAAGTGAAGCCAGAGCCAGGGCCCAGGCGGCCACAGACATAAAGAGGCTCAAAAGTGGTACCTTCCACCTTGGGTCAGCAGTCACTCATCCAGTGTCCCAGGCCTCCCTCCAAGCCTGGAATTCAGATGCATGATTGTTTCTTTGGTGGGGGTGGGGGGGATTAATAATTCTCAAGATTCACAGGATGCAAATGTCCCATGAGAGCAGAGATGGCCATTCCAGCAAACTGGGTAAACAGAGGCCGACACACTCGGTAAACTACCTGCAACGTCACCTCCTGTTAACCTAAAGCTAACCAGTGTTTTCACAGATGAATTCATGTGCACACACGAACAGCAGTGATGGGCTGGGACCTGTTTACATCAGCACCCAAAGTGGCTTTTCCTCCTAATTATTCCTTCAGCCACATGGGTTCTAGAAACCTACCACCCTGGCGCATTCAGCCCTTGGAAATTAGCAAATGCTGCAAAGTCCCCCTGGAGAGCTGATCATTAAACATTTTACCAGTCTACTGTAAGAATCCATCTCTCAATCCCTCTCTCTCTCTGTCTCTCTGCCTGTCTCTGTCTCTGAGACACTCACATGCTTGCATACACACACACACACACACACACACACACACACACACACGATATGCTTTTTGCAATTGTCCAGGTACAAACTCTGCCATCCTCCCATGGAAATCTTGTGAGATCACTGAGTCAATATTACCCAAGGAGTTTAGCACCCTTCACAAATGTTCCCCAGGGAGGTCTGACATACATCTCACCCTTTGAAATGTCCCCTAGATTGAGACTCTTCCACCAAAACACAGGTCTTTCCTAACAACTGATGATACCCGGATATTTCTGAGAACCCAAAACCAGACAATTAAATAGCATGTTCTCTCCTTTTCCCAGACTTCATCCTAGCCCCCCACGAGTTCATCAGGACCCCAACCCCGGCCGTCCTGTGTGATGTCATCATCCTTTCTCCTGCCCAGCTAGAGGACAGCAAGGGAGTGAACCAGGGAGCACCCCAGTCCCTAAATGCCCCTGGGGACCCCACCATTTGTGGTGTAGGAGGAACCCAGCTTAGATAACAGGGTGCCCAGATCGAGTGCATGGCCAGGTGCCTGTGGTGCTGCTGGAATCATCTTACTCAGGTGACCAACATCACTGCCGGGTGGACAGTTCCTGCTCCTACCCCTCCTCTCTGGCTCTGAAGGGTGCGTCTCACCCTCAAAGAAGCAGCAATAGTGAGCAGCCGATCTCAACTCCAAACACGTCTGAGCCAGCCCCCAAGATGGGAGACCTGACAGCCAGGAGTGACACCCTCCATGAGGTGCCCAGTGCACCGCAGGCCCACCCCGCTCAGGGTCTAAGGCTCCTGCTCCCCTCGAGCACCTATGGTCTTTCTCTCTGAGGGTGGACTTTAAATCTCCACCTCAAGGGTCATGCTACCCTGCTACTGGGGTGCCCTGAAAATTCCTTTTCCACCACAGTCGTCAGTGAACCCCAGCTTCATCCCACAGCTGGGGTGGGTCTGGGCTCCACCCCTGGGGGGGCACCTGCTGGCCACATTTCTGGTGACAAAGCCACTGTGTGCAGTTCTCTGCAATTCTGCTTTCTCATCTGAGCAAGGTGCTTTTCCTGACCTCAGAATCTTGGTAATATGTTGTCTGTTCTTACTAATTCCTAAAAAAAAAGCTTTATTAATTATTTTAGCTGAAATAAAACTGCTTAAGTGACCTCATAATTTAGCATCTATAATTCAGTATTTCCTCTTCTAGGTCTTGACTAAAAATGTCCTTAAATATTAATAATATTTAATTTAATCACCTAGATCTCAATACAGCCCAGGTACTTTCAGCATGTTTGTGTTGGATAATTTCTTCACAGTAGTAGAAAAAAATTAAAATTGTGGAAGAATGGACTCGGAGAGTAAACAGGAAGTTGACAAACAGAAATAAACAGAGGACTTTAAATCTGAAATATCTCGCTCGCTTTTCTTTCAGCGTGGCATCATTAAAGATGCACTTACTTTGTTTCTCTGCCCCAAGTCTGTGACAGCCTAAAGAAGAAAGGCTTTCTGTGTGTCTGTCCAGCTATAAAGTGCTGGAGCTGTCTCTGTCTGCTTTCCTGGCATCAGTTTATTTATCCGGTGTCTTAGTTACTTTTTACTCATCACTGAGACAAAATACCTGAGGCCCAAAGTTGGGAAAGGAAAGTTTATTTCTCACAGTTTTTGGAGGTTTCAGTCCATACTCAGTCGGCTCCAAGGCAGGGTGGCCTGGCGGGGCTGCAGTTCATGGTGGCTGCAAAGTGCAAGGCGGAACCCGGAAAGAGAGAGAGACACGCCTTCTTCCTGCCATTACGTCACATCCTGGCTCCACCCCTAGGCCAGTGTAGCACTCACATCTCCAGTCCAAGGGCTAGATAATGAACCAATCACAAATGCATAATGCAAAGGCATGAAGCTTAGGGGCCACTGACATAAACCATGACATTCCACCCCTGGCCCCCAAAGACTTATGCACACCCTTTATACAAAAGACATTTAGTCCATCTCCAAGAGTTGCCAAAGTCCTAACATTTTAGCATTGCTGAGAAGTCCAAGTCCCATGTGTCTTCTGATATCTATGGCACACTCTTAACTGTAACCCCCTGTACAAATGAAACAATGTTAAACATTTCTGAAATGCAAAGGCACAAGATAAACATTACCATTCCAAAAGTTACAAACAGGGGACTATAAAGCATTGGAAACAAAGCAAGTCCAACATCCTGCAAGGCCAACATTAAGTCCTATAGTTCCATGCTCAGCATTTGAAGCAATCTGGTTGCAAGCTCCAAAAGGCTTGGGTGATTCCACCGCCAGGGCACTTCCAGGGATTTCCGTTTCCGCAGCTTCTCTCTTAAACCTTCTCTGCTCGGTTTTTGCAGCTTTCCTTGGATGATCCACGTTCCTGGCTTTTTCAAACTTCTGGGGTCTCCACTGCACCTTTGGCTTCACCCTTGCATCTTTACATATTGCCCTCTCACAGGCACACTGCTTGGCCTCCCAGGCCTTTTGCAATCAGTGTGGAAGCCTTCTTACCCTCAGAATTTGTGCATTTTCCTTGCACCTAAAATCAGCGTCATGTGGATGCTGCCAAGGTTTGCTGCCAGCCGGAGCAGTAGCCAGGCTTTTCTCTCTCTTGGCTATAGGGGTCAATTGCCTGGATCGCTGGGCTCCATTTACCTGCCTGTGAGGAAAAGCTCCTCTATGTTGCCACCATTCTGGAACCTCATGTGGCCACCGCCATTCTGGAACCTCATGTGGCCTCCCTCCCCATTCTGGAGCATGGTGCTCTACAGCTTTCTCCTCTGAGCAAATTCTTTCACTTTTGCAGTTTTGAGGTTGCAAAGGGTGGAGACTGGCTGTGTTCTGGAATGGCCCCTGGCCATCTTTCTTATCTCTTTGTTCCTTCTCAGCAACCAAAGTCTGGGCCCTATCTTTACAATCCACAGCTTTACTGGAGTTTTCCTTCTGGCCAAACTCACAGCATTGTAAATTATCCTGCTGGGCTCTTTGCTCTTGATTTGCAACATGAAGCTGCTAAAAGCCCCCAACAATAGCCAAGACACAGCCTCAACATTGGACTGCTTTGACATTTCCTTTGCCAGATTAATCAGTCCATTCTTCTTAGTCTCAGGCAAAGTCTCTGGGCATGAGTAAAATGCAGACAAACTTTCTGCCAAGCCATAGCACACATCATGGGGAGTCCAGCAACCAATGCAGTCCTTCTTCCCAGCAGAAACCTCCCAAGCCTGGTCTTTACCATCAGGCTTTCTGTCAGCCTTCTGGTCTCCTGAGCTCTGACCAGAATCTCCTCTACAGAACAGCCTAAGCTGCTCCAGCTTTATGCATGCAAGTGACACATCAGAACCTTTCCAAACACTGCCCACAAGCCATTTCCAAAGCCTCTTGAAAAACATGGTCAGGAATAATCATAGCAATGACCCCACTCCCGGTACCAAATTCTGTCTTAGCTACTTTTTACTCACTGCTGAGACAAAATACCTGCTGCCCAAAGTTGGGAAAGGAAAGTTTATTTCTCACAGTTTTTGGAGGTTTCAGTCCATACTCAGTCCATGGCTCCAAGGCAGGGTGACATGGTGGGACCGCAGTTCATGGCAGCTGCAAACAGCAAGCCAAAACTGGCAAGAGAGAGACACCTTCTTCCTGCCATTACATCACATCCGGGCTCCACCCCTAGGCCAGTGTAGCACTCACATCTCCAGTCCAAGGGCTAGACAATGAACCAATCACAAATGTATAATGCAAGGGCATGAGGCTTGGGGGACACAGACATAAACCATGACATCTAGACAATACCCCAACCCACCTGGGAGCTGCTGGTCTGTGCCAGGTCCACACCCTGCAGAAGAGGTGCCTGGATGTGGCCTCTCTCTGGGCTGCAGCCCAGGCATGGGTGTCCCCACGCAGGAATGGGAAGGAGGTGCAGGGCAGTGCCCAGTCCTGGTCTGCAGGTCACAGCACCAACGCCAACCAGGTTCTCAAATGAGTCAGGGCCCTCGCAGGCCAAGAGTCTGCACTCCGGTTTCCACTCAGTCCCTCACAGGTGCCCTGGAAACAGAGCAGGGACATGGGCACATTTTGAGTTTGTTTATTTCCCCTGTTTTCCCTGTGATTGAGGAAGGGGGGCTGGAAATCTGCCCTGAGGGAGCCGGGGCCTGGACCCTTCAGGCTATTTCACCCCAGGTGCCCAGTGCTCAGTGCTAGGGCCACTGTGGCCCTGGGGTCAGGCTGGCATCTCTGGGAAACACAGGTCCACGGGGACGTTGCTTCCCAAAGTGTGACTCGGGGTACTTCAGAGAGTGCACAGAAGTCAAAGGGATAAGCCAGGCTCACCCTGGGCCCACCTCCCAGCCACAGGGCCATGACCCCAGGACCCTGGGAGGCTGAGGCAGGAAGATCTAAAGTGAAAGTACACCTCAGAGCGTTATTTATCCAGTGAGAAACCTGCATCTAAATAAACAGATAAATAAGTACATGTTACTGAGAGAGGGCTGGGCATGTAACTCGGTGTAAAGGCCCCTACTTCAAGCTCTTGAAATGCAGTGGTGCCCTATTCCCCGTATGGTTACAAGTGATAAAGAGTAGAATCTCTCCTCTCCTTTTCTCTCACCTGTCAGTTTACACACTGGCTCTCGTATGCTTCAGCATGTCCTTAAGGTGTCGCCATCTCTTCCAGGACTGATCAAAATCATTTTCCAAAAAAACCTGTCATCCTAACACATCGCTGTACAGTGTCTAGCATATGCCTAACATCTCTGGTGATAGTAAACCTTTACTTCCCACAGTGACATGTAGGTTGTTATTGGGTAAAGAATACGCAGAATTCACATCCATCCATCCGACCTCTCAGTCAGCCCTTGTCAGGCTGCGAGGAGAGATGACCAGGCAGCATTAAGACTTTGTGCTCCAGCGGATTAAAATGCTCATGGCTCAGGGAGGGAGAGTTTGATTGGACCAGGTTCTGGGAGGACCAGGCGCAGCCAGGGCCCTGCAGAAAAGAGCCCTACCGAGCAAACTGCTTTGGGAAAAGAGAACGAGTTTTTAAGAAGCAAAATTCTGAAACTGAATCAAATCTCTTTCGTGGTTCACAGTTCTGTGGGATTTTTCATAGATTCATAAGTACGTGAATTTGTAAGAAAAGAAAGGTTGTCTCACCCCCTCAAGCATTGTTGGGACTGTAATGTAAAATACTAAGCGGGGGCAGCACCAGTCCCAGAGCTCTCCCGGAACGCGGGAGTTTCCACTGTACTCCACACTAGATGCACAGAACACTGAGGGGATGTGGGCTGAGGGGGTACGTGTGCCCCCAACCTACAAGAGAAAGGCCAAGAGAAATTGAAAGGCAAGCAAGGACAATTACTGTAAACACGTTCTTGAAATATGTACCAAAGTCAAGAAAATAAATGTTTTAATTACTAGGATGATTTTACTCCTGGCAATCTAAACTACACATTAGTTCTATAATTTCAACATAGAAAAGAAAAACCCTGAAAAAGCAAATACCCTAAACTACATGTGTTTTCTTTACAGCAGTAGCAACTGTTTCAATTACATTTCAAAAATTTTACTAAATTGAAATAAGCAGACACAGCCAGCATTCCCGAGGGACTCACTTCAGTGTGGCTTCCATGCTAAATTTGATACGTGTTTTCTTCCTTTTCTTTTTCTTTCTTTCCTCTTTCTTTCTTTCTTTCTTTCTTTCTTTCTTTCTTTCTTTCTTTCTTTTCCTTCCTTCCTTCCTTCCTTCCTTCCCTCCTTCCTTCCTTTCTTCCTTCCTTCCTTCCTTCCTTCCTTCCTTCCTTCCTTCCTTCCTTCCTTCCTTCTATCATTCTTTTCAGTGTTAGGTATCAAACCCAGGGCCTCTGCACTGAGCTATGTTCCCAGCTGTTTATTTATTTGTTTATTTGCTTAGTTAATCCATTTATTTTAGACAACGCCTTCCTGAATTGCCCAGGGCGGACTCAAACTTGTGATTTTCCTGCCTCAGTCTCCCACAGCACTGGGATTATGGGTGTTCAGTTTTATGTGTTTTATGATACAATTAAACAGCTTTGATGTGATTTTGTGGTGTAAATGCCTTATTTTTACACAATTTGATGGAAACTAAAATCTACCCTATAGGTAAATGTCACGACACATTTGAAATTGAAGAGATGTCTGTTAATTCCCATGCTTTAAGGTAAAATAGTCAGTCATATGTTAGTAATAATGGGATCCCATTTACGTGTGTGGCTGACCCTTGCCCAGTGCTGGGAGGTGAGGGACCATGAGCCCCAGAGCAGTTGAAATCGTGTCACCGCCAACTCCCCAGAAGCGTAGTGACCGTCCTTAAGCGGAAGCCCCACCGGCAGCCTAAGCAGCTGGTTAACAGGTATTTTGTGTGGTACAAATGTTATATATGGTGAAGAACATTCCAGAAGCAGGAGGGACCACTTCCTACCCTGATGCACAGTTCACGGACCAGGTGAACTGCTCATGCGGAGGCAGTCAGCGTCACGGGGTGATGGGGGGGACTCGTAAGGCTTGAGCTCTCAGTGAGGGCAACAGGAAGTGGCTGCAAAACTCCTACCACAGCATCCTGCACACTGCTGTCCACTTCATGCAGCGGCCGTTCTGCACCGCGTCCTGATGGCTTTGCACACATTGACATGTGATCTGCTTTTTGTGCAGAAATTCTGATAAAGTTTTAATGTTTTATAGTAGATTTTTATATATTATGGTAGAAGTGATACCATGGACTATTTTGGGCATGCAGCACATTTTCTTTTTGCTTCTTTTTGAAATTTCTAAACTATGTGTTTCATCTGTGAATTTTTACAAATTGTCAGGAATCTCTTTAAAAATCTGCATATACATGAACCCGCCATGCAGCCCAGGCTGTTAAGGCTCTGCTGTCCCCAGCCTCAGATGGATGCTGTCGCAAATGGAGGACAAATCTAACCTCATGAGCATCCTAACATCTATCTGATCTGTCCTTTTCCAAACATCCCTCTTGGTTTTATCTTTTGAGTCCAGTATCAGTTCTCGGCTGCTTTCCATTTCAATCATGACCAGATTGAACATCTGAGGGACAAGCATGGTCACCCTGAAGACCGAAGCTGTGCACACATTAACCGCACCACACTGACAACTCCGAAGACCCCAGTGCCTCTCTGTCCAGGCCTGCCAGTTCCTGCAGCCACGTGAAACTCCTTCCTCAGTGGATCACTTTCAAGAGCGTCTCAGTCTTTGTCACGTGTAACTCTAGCACCCTCTAGGTGACACGTTTCAGCATCTTTAACTGAAAACAGTGACATGATACAGAGACATGAAGTGATTGATAGTTATCATTTGCTACAGAATCATCACTTACTAAAAAATGGTTGAGTCGGTATTTGGATAGGCATCGTATCAAACAAGCATGCGACACTAATAAATGGGAAACGTGTCTGTGTGTGTGTCTGTGTGTATTTTAAAGACTGCAGATTTGGGGACAAAAGGTCTAGCACAGATCTTTAATCACCCACTGGGAAATGGATTGGCTTCATTAAGTGCCACAGCCCTTCCAGCTTAGCACGAGGAATCTTTCTGTAACCAGCCCCAAAGCGCAGCTGACATCCCAAGATTTCCACTCTCCTCACCCCCCTCAGTGTGGGGAATGTGTCCACAATCCTCTGCTTTTGCAGCTCATCTACTCATTTTTCCAGAACACACCTAGCATTCAGACCATTGCGCGCTCCGGACACGTGGTCCTACAATGTGCCATCAGTGACCATGCAGAGAAACAGCTACGGGGAATTCAGCGATGAGGAAGACCTAGGGGGAGCGATGCTGCTGACACCCCACAGCCCTCATGTTTCATCCAGGACCGCAGAGCAGATCTTCTCACTGCTGGGCTGCTGAGCACGGCTGGAAACTAAAGAGAGAGAAGCAAGCGGGGCCCTGGGGCAGCAATGAACACGACCACAGCTCAGCAAAAAGGTCGCAGGTATCTTTCCGCACAAAATTCCTATTGTACGGCCTAATGGGGAAAAACCACCTGAACGCAGGCCGAGCATTTAGCTCAGTGGTGTAGGCATCTGCCTGGCGAGTGTGAGGTCATGAACTCGATCCCCGGTACCAAAAATAAAAAAATCTGAATGCATAGCCATCTCTCTGAAAGAGTTCTCACTGTCATTTAGAAAATTATTACCTAGTTTTTCTTCTTGGGAATAAACCTTGTTAGATAAAGTACAACCCCTTTTCTCTTCCGATCTGTATTGCTGCAGGCATGTAGCATTTCTTCTGAGGTAAAGAAATATTTCCACAAACTCTCTTTGTTTACATCATCATATTTATTACAGTTACACAAAATCTGTAATTACACGTTGTACTTCCATATAACATAATTGGCTATAACTATATGAATATAGATATATATCATAAAGTATAAAGCACAATTTCTAAATTGATATGAAAAGGTTTAATTTACCTAAAATTGGGCCAATTTCTTTCCTCCTTTAAAAAAAACCCTTTTCTCTATTATCTGATATTCCATAGCCAATTTTACCCAGGTATCTGCTCATGCCTGTATTTCTTTTGCATTTATTTTCTAATGGTTGCTACCAGTGCTGCTGCCTGACCCACTTTTAGTAACAGATTTTACAGAACTTATTCTGTAGCATTGCTTGAAGTGCCCTAAAACATTGCCTCCTTTTAGCACCACAATAACACTGAGACTGACACAGCCATAATTCCCGTTTCAGATATGAAATACACAATCGAAAATGAGTAAGTAGACCTGAGGTGCAGGCGGCTGCGGGAAGTTCAGTCAGTCCTTTCTTGGGGTCGTTCCCTGGCGAGCCCCCTCCAGGGCTGCCCTCCCTGACCCCCAGGAATCCCCACGCTGTGTGCTGCTCACTGGAGCTGACGCATCTGTCTTCCTTGGCATCCAGCTACTCTCCTCAGCTCTCAGTGTTCCATGCTTCCCCAATCCTGGGGTGCACTGTCCACGCCTCCTCGTACCTGGGGCACACACTTGTCCACCTGCTAAGACAGTGGCTGACGGCTTTCAGCAGAGCCTCCTCTGATCCTCACCTTCAGCCTAGGGGAGCTTCCATGTCCAGTGCCACAGCCATCCGGAGGGCTGTCCGAATCCAGACTGTCCGAGAGGGCACCTAAGTTCTGGAGTGACCCGTGAGAGCCACTGAGTCTGGAGAAGAGGGCAGTCCTTCTCTACCCAGCCCCACACCTATTCCCACAGGTGCTGGCCTCTGAGACACCTCCCCCTGCCCTGGCCCACACACACAGACTTCCTATTAGTACCAAGAGGGTGGGCACTGGGTGAGAACTCTGAGGGGAGCTTTACCTTTGCACCTGGATGGTGGTAGTGGACACCAGCTCCACAGGGTTTGGATTCAAGAGCATTAGGAGAACCAGTGACACTTCCTCCTCCATCACAAGGGATCCCGGTGCCAGGACAGATGGCTGTCATCTTCTGTCACTAAGATTTCCTCTACTTTGGCCAGTACTGCAGATCTCTGTTGGTTTCTAGATGTACATCCAGGGATTGGAGCCTCGAGTCCTTAACTATGTTATTGATCGTCAGGCCATGACTACTATCACTTTCCATACTTTCAGTGAATTTTCCAGACTCACACTCACAGCTGCTCTACCACACGTATTGCACTACCTCCGTCTGCTCATGGTGAATGGGGTCCATGAATATTGTGGCCTCTGACTTTGTCCACTGATTCACTGGCCCCAGGGGCCCAAATAGAGAAAATGGTGATGTTCCATCCACTGGGAGCCTCACTGAGCATGGTAGTAAAGGGTCTCCCTTTCTGAAACTCATACTTTGGAAAATGAACATTCAAATTTGACAAACCATTGACTGAGAACTTGGTGAGAGAGACTAAGGCTATTTTCACCTTGTGATTCTCAGACGAGGTGTTTCCCTTATTGAAAACACAGAACTAAATAGTATAGTGCCATAGAGCCAAGTGTCACAATGACTTAGCGTCAATGTCACATTTGGGAGGGTAGCACCAAATAGCAGTTAGGGTGGAGCTGGACTGGCTTAGAGCTGCCCAGGGGACTGGTGGAGTGCACTTCTGGGTGCATCTGGATGGGTCCTGGAGCACAGCCTCGGGGTCTATGTTCCCTCACCCCTACCTCTCTGGTGCGTCTCTCTTCTCCACTTCCCAGCCGACATGAACTAGACAACGTGGCTCCTCCATGCCCTTCGGCCATGACGTTTTATCTTGGAGCCAACAGACCATGGACTGAATCCCCTTAAAAGCTGAACAAATGAACCTCTCTTCCTTTATGTCATGAGTTTCGGACACTGTGTCCAGCAGCAGAAAAGCAAACTAATACACAGCTCTACCCACAGAAAGACTGCCATCAAACCAAAGCCTAATAGACTTTAGCAGAATAGCCCACCATTATAATGAATTAACCACAGCAGAGAGAGGAAGCGTAGTACACAAGTGAATTCCATGTTTACACAGATGGAACCTAGGTCCTTGGTCTGAGCAAATCAGAACATCAGTGTCTTTAAAATTCTGCGTGGTTGCTCTGGCAGAAATGAACTCTGACCATGGAAGGAAAACTCGTATCTAAATAGAAAGTAATTAGAGTTGGAAACAGCCCTGCTGCCCAAAGGTGACGGCTCAGCATTTCACCAGATGACCAGCAGGTCATCTTGGGGATTATTACCATGCCAGAGACTCAGTGCTGGTCTCTGCTGAGGGCGGGTTGAATAGTCAGCAATAGCAGGTCCCGGCCTATAGACAGAGCCCAGAATGCAGGGCCCTGCACAGCTTTCTCGGTGGCTTCTCCATTTGTGGGTTCATAAGAGAAGTCATATTGCTCACCAGAGCGTCAGTGTCTCGGGATGAGGGTGACTGCCCTATCCAGGTCACTAACACAAGACTACAGATCCGCAGCTGTCCCCACCTCCATGCTTTGTCACTATAACCCTTCCTGGATAAGCTGTTTACTCTGATTTAGCATCCTGGATGGAGTGGTGGGAGCGTTTCAGCAGCTTCTGCTGGGTCATTCCTGTGCTTGAGACTTCTACTCCCTGGGTCAGGGAACAAAGTGAGAGTGATGCCAGCTATCAAGGATGTCCTTCCCAATTACGACCTAGAAAAAAGGTGCCCAGATCAATTTTATGGGCACTGTGGATCCCTGTGACACACACTTGGGCCAGAAGGCAGTTGGACATCCCATCCTTTTAGATTGTAATTTAATTTGAAGGCCACTAAAACCTTTCTGGCCTTTGGCATGGGTGTCAGTTCTTCATACTGTCTGAGTGTCCCCCACTTACCAGGGCACAGTCACCCAGAGATGGCTGGAAATCCCTTCTGTCCTTAGGCGAGGTTATCGTGGGCAGCACTGAGGTCTGCAGAGTCCTGCTCCCGTGGGACTTGCTGTGCCCTTTCTTCCACGCGCTCATGCCCATGGACTGGCTTCCGTTTGAGAACTGAAGGTGGAGCTACAGTTTCCTCTCCTTGCCTCCCCCCCTCCCCTCTCTCCTCCTCTTTTCTTCCATGCCCCACTTTTGCTTACGGCACAAGGGAAGAAACACACTTCCCTCCGCATACATCAACCTGTTAGCCACCCCACACTGCTGATGGCCCCTGTCCACACTGGTCATTAGGCCCACTTTGTTCCAGGCACCCAAGAGCAATCACTTGTTCTCTACCACGTCCTCCTAGCACCCCATGTCACAATATCCTAGCTCCATGTCACAATATCCTAGCTCCATGTCACAATATCCTGTTGACAATCTGCACCCAGAGGTGACAGTCACCATGCTTCTGGGTGGCCTGAACACACACATTCCTCACTGCCTTAGAGAAGGAAGATCCCCTGCGTCCCCTGGGGCATCTGGTCTCCCATAATGAATTACTCTACTCTGCCGCCATCTTTAGGCTGATGACCCCTTCCTCAAAGTTCTGCAGAGGAAGTTAAGGGACACCCAGCTCATTGACCCTAGGTTTTATATCCCAGCAGTATACCTGGATCAGCTCCGAGGATTATAGTGCAAACATTTTCTCCCGGGTCACAGGTGAGTCCTGCTATGTTAAAACTTCTCATTTGCCCAACCCTGATCTCCACTTTCTCCCTCACAGCCCTGTCCATCAGCCTCAGCTTCTTCTCCCACGTGCGAGCCCAGGTTCCGGATGCTTCCTGCAGTGGTTTCCGCGTGAGTGCTTCTTTCCAGGGACCCAAGACAGCAAGAGGCTTGGTGACAGTCTGAAACCTGACCTTGGCCTTAGAGGGGTAGCCAGTGTGTGGGGGAGGTCACAGGGTACATCTTAAGGAGAACAGTTCCTCCTCACACTGCAGGGTCCCTGAATAGCTAGGGGAGGCTTCTGTCTCAGGAAGGACTCCAGGAAATCTGGCTCAAGACTCCACCCTTTCCTTCCTGAATACCCTCATCCTACATCCCTCAGTTCCAGTTCTCCAAGGCTCTCCTCTTCTCCTGCAGGGCTCTTCTGAGGTTCTGCCTCTGTTTCCCCTGAGGCTGGGCCTGGTGTTTGAGCTTGATTTTCCCTGAAGTCCTGGGAGATGAGTCTCTTCCCTCATGGCCACAGCACTTCTGGCTTTCCGAGCACACTTTGATCTGTCAGCTGGCTGATCTGGGGGCATGGTTCCCCCCAAAATGGGACTGAGGGGACAGGCAGTCAATGAAACAGTTGGGGTGCAGGCCTGACGTGGAGGGAACCTGGTGTCACTGCCCGAATTGGATCAAAGGCTTAAGGGATGTGGTCACTGTGACCACAGCTGAAGGAAGACGGCGTTAGGAGTGGCACATCAGGGAGCAAGAGCACTATGCTGAGGACCAGGAGCACCGCATGTTAAGGGCTGTGGGAACGACCCTCCGGCTCCCCGGGGAGCTCAGACCCTAGGCGAAGCAGGTGCCAGGCCGGGAGGAGGTGGTGCTCTGAGTCTGAGCTCTCCCCTCGCTGCCCGCTCATGTTAGCTTCCCAGAACAGCCACACAAAGGAGCACAGACCAGTGGCTTCAAAGAAAGAATTTGTTCCCTCGGAGGGCTGGAAACTGAAGTGCAGTGACGGCAGAACTGTGCTCCCACCGCGAGCTCTGGGAGAGAAGCTTCCACGCGTCCTCCCAGCTTCCGGTGGTTGCAGCAATGCTGGGCGCGCCCGGGCTTGGGGCTGAGGACACAGCTCCGTGGGCTTCACATGGTGGCCTCTCCCCTGTGTGAGGATCTCTGCTCCTCAATGTGGCCTTCTGGGGACAGGAGTCCTTGGACTTGGGGTCCTCGCTAGTCCAGCAGGGACTCTCCTAAAAAGCAATCGTATCTGCAAGGTTACTGTCTCTAAGCCAGGCCACCTCTTGAGGCTGTGGGTGAGCCTGTGTCCTAGAGGGTCACTATTCAACCCAGGACAGTTCTGTATGAACACAAGGCATGGAATAAACTCACAGAGAAAGCAAGGCCAGGTCACACTGGAATCAGCAAAACAACCTAACCAACCTGTTAGCTGTGAATTCACCCAAGTCCCAGACCAGTCTAATAAACAGCCACAGTGTTTAATGACATTTACTGAATAGTATCTCAGTTAAGTCTCCATCCTGGGGAACAGATATAAGATCATTTCTGTAGGGATAAATGGTCCTAACTAATAAGCCTCCACTTTGCATCCAGTGCATTTTCATGAACGCTTTTCACAATAGATTGCTCTTTTGAGAAAAGGCACTGGCTGGGTAGAAGTTATTTAAGATCCAAATGCCTTTAAAGAGTCCAGGCCATGGGTACCTGTTTTCCAGCCTCGATTCTTCTTTAATACGGTTAAAACTGGAAAAGTAGGACATCACGGTTCCAGCCCCAGCCTCAGACTATGCATCTGAATATCACTTGTATTGAAAAGAAAGTTAGAAGGTAGAACCTTGCACTGGCTCTGACTAATCTTCTTTACTGAGCTAAATTGTCTGAGACTCAGCACAGAGCCTTCCTGCAATATTCTAACGGTGAAAAATCAGGTGCAGAGCAAATGAGATTAACGTCTCCGGGCCGCCATGTATCTCCATTGCTTAATGTAGAGCACACCACGTTTCCTCTCGCGGCATGACTTCAAAGAATTATCATATTTTAGAGTGAAACGAATTGTTAGAGAGAATGAAAATTCTTTGCCCCAGAGCAGCCACTTCCTCGGGGCTAGGGAGGAAGTGGTTTCCCTTGATGTCAACTGCATCACCACGGGTGACCAGAGAGAGGGTGATGGGCCAGGAAGGCCTTTTGCACAGCTGGACACAGCCATTCTATGGACAGCATGCACAGGACCTGTGCCGCCCCACAAGCTGTCCTTGTGCTGGGAAACAAAGGAATGAACTCCCCAGCTGACAGCTCTGAAGCTCCTCCGCCAATGAGAGCTTCTGATGGCGGTGACAGCTACTCAGCAAGCAAAATGAAAGACTTTGTGCTTGGCGTGTTACGCTACAGCTTCGTTTAGCATCCCCACTATACACTTGGTATACATGACATTATTAACACTACATTGAACTAATGACTCAAAGAAATTACTACTCGGGACATGCGATGAACCCATTTTTCTTAGCATGCAGACTAGGAAATTTTATCATCCTCAGCTACACTTGATTTCTGCTTCACTGTTGACCAATATGGGACGTGTCTGAGTCTTTTCAGATCTCACATCTGAGAGCACTGAGATTTGTGAGCACTGTGACTAATGTGTATGGCACTTTGGGAAACTTCAGGCTGAAAATTCAATCATGCCTTCTTCAAGCTTCTCAGTAAGTTGTCAGTGTCTTCTGCCAGGCCAGGAGCAGAGCAGAAGTCCATTTTGCGAGGTGCTATTAGAATAGTGCTTCTGTATTTTCTCATCTAGAAAATGACCTGCGTTGGCTCCAGGAAGCCAACCGTAGGGCTGAGTCCTCCTGACCGCACAGCGATGCCAGGCCACGTCCAGGAACCGTGGAGCAAAGAAGGGGAGGAGGTCACGGAGAGCCAGGAGTGCGCCAGTGGAGACAGAGGGTCTCACCGCATTTCAGCAGCAAGAGTGACAAAAGTAACAGCTGTAACACGAGGGGACTCCATACGGTTGTCATCACTGTGCCAAGACGTGTTTTTACCTGGAGAGGAGAGGAAGGGAAACAAGCTCAAGCTGGGAATCCCAGGATGTCGGACTGAGCATCACATGAACCGAACCTTGAAGGACAGGTGGGTGCTGAAAGGGGAATGAAGGACAGGGCCTTCCTTAGCAGACCAGTAAGGCCTGTGTCTCATGGAGGGAACTCTGGGTGACTCAGCCAAAAGCTTTCTGGCCACACTGGGAAAGTGACCCAGGCCAGGGCAGTGCCGATGGACTCCAGGCTAAGGAGCTTCATAGGAACGGGGAGCCCTGGAGTGTGCAGTCCCCCGAGATGAGCTCTCAGACCCCCTTCCATGAAGAGCCTGTGAGGACGGACATCCAGCAGCAGCCATGCAGGACACTGCAGCTCAGGGGACCCCACAGGTTTACTTATTAACAAATTGCCTCATTTTGACCCAATCCTGATTCCGTAGCCGGCACTTTTCTCGGTCTGCTGTAAGGAGGCTACATGGAGTACTTCCCTCCTGTGGCTGTATTCTCTGGGCTCCACCCTGAGCCAGCCTGCCCACCTTCACTGGTGTCAGTCAGCCTGCTGGTCCATTTCACAAGTGTGTTCCACTTGCAAGTTCCCAGCCCAGGCCATAACCCAGCATTCTAGACCCACACCGTGCAAAGTACGGCAAGTTCATGTAGGCGAGATGCACAGATCCTGTGTAAAAACTGTGGTGAGTTTGTAAAAATATACACACACATAACCACCAATGAAATTAAGCTCTACCTACCCATCCCCTCCCCATAATGAACACTGGTGTGCTTTGTTTTTGTCTTCTGCAGTACTGGGGACTGAGCATGTGAGCTACATCTTCAGTCCCTTTTTAAACTCTATTTTGTGACAAGATCATACAGGGTCACTGGGCTCCAACATGAGGTCCTTCTGCCTCAGCCTCCCAGATGGTTGGACTCACAGGTCTGCATCACCTCTATGCCGCTTGCTTCTGCCTCTTATGACCACAGATTGGACATTGTTATCAGAGAACACAAATTGGGATCACCTGTCTTCATTAAGGTGCCAGTGGGTTGTGCTCTCTGCTGCTCAGCAGAGCTCAGCTCTCAAAGCTCACTGCAGTGTTCACCTCTGCCATTGCACGGATGGGCGCACATTAGGCCTTTTCCTGGTTTTTGGATCTCATGGGATGAACTGCCGTGAGCATTCCCAGACAGGTAGTTTTGTGAAACTTGGTCATAATACACGAAGTTTCTATATTTAGTTGTACCTGATTTGCTCATTTTCCTTAGATAATTATTATACATGGGATGGTGAGATATATTGGTCAATAATTTTCTTTTTTACATCTTCTTATAGATTTTACTTCCAGGGAAATTCTGTTGCCATGAAATATGTAGTGAAATATTCCCTATTCTGCTTTTTCTGCTGAAAAATGTAAGCATAAGTGCAGTATTATTTCTTTCTTAAACATTTAATGAAACTTGCCTATAATATCAGCCAGATCTGGAAACTTTGCTCTTCAATAATAGTGTTTAGCAATGAAGTAAGTTACTTTATAAATTACAAAGATGTTCAGATATGCTATGCTATTTTTATTCACTATACAATTATCTTTTCAACTAAAATGCCATGGTTTTATATGGTCTCATTGTTGGCATTAGTTTTATATTTCTTTATGATTCTTTTACTGTCTTAAAGTGTGATCTTTGTTTTGCATGAGTGTTTTCTGTTTTTCTTGATCAATATTCTTAAGAGCTATAAATTTTCAGCTGGTCTTCAGAATCAACTTTAGACTTTGCTAATATTTTATACTACTTTTTCTACTTTATATATCATTTATTTCCATTTTTTTGTATTCCCTAATTCATACATTGTTATTGATTTTTTTCTTTCTTTACTGGTTTCTTACATAAAAATTTAGATTAAGAAAATCTCACCTTTCCTTATAAATATTTAACAAAAAACATTTCCTTAAGCTCTGCAACAGTGGGCGTTCTATACCTTGGAATTACTGTATTATAATTATCAGTTGGTTGAAAATATTTTCTAATTTCTTTTAGTGTTTTCTGAGAAATGAATTTTAGAAGCTAATTAATTTCAAAATATTTGGAGCTTTTATAAATATGCTCTTACAGGCTTCTAACAATTTCCTTTAAAATTGGAAAAAAAATATCTTTAAGATTTTCATCTTAAAATTATTGAGATTTATTTTATGGCCTAACATATTGCCTGTTTAGGTGAATATTGAATGCACTCTTTAAAAGTGAGTCAGCGTCATTTGTGGACCGTGAGGCAAGAGAGCAAGGATTCACCAAGAAGCAAACCCTCTCTGTGAACCAGCGCTGTGCATGGGCCACCACCCATGGGGGACAGCCAGACCCCAGCCCCTTTAGGTGTGTGGGCTGGCAAACAAGAAGAGCCAGCCCCCTGCCCCTGTAAGTGGCTCGCTGATCTGGAGAAACACAGGCTGCAATGAGAGCTACTGGGGTTGGATGTTTGTGGTGTCTGGTGTTTCACTGACCTTGCAGGTCTAGGGCCAGAGGTCTGATCATCTGTTCAGTTGATAATGGTACCCAGGTGGCATCTATGGGTCATCTCCTTCCAAGGGTTGTAGCCACTCTTAATTTTCCGTTATCTTGCTCTGAAGTCCTGTATCATTTCCATTGTTTTATTGGGTTGGGTTTTATTCTGCTTGATTTTGTTATATTTAATGGTATGGGCAACTATTTCAAAGAGCAGGATATATTATGGTAGCCATTTTGGATTTACTATTGTTTTGAAGTCCTTTATTGCATTCACTGTTTTGTTTTTATTGGTTCCATTCTTTTCTGTTTTGCTTGATTTTTACTACATCTGAAGGTATCTGCAGCTATTTTGAAGACAACAAGAAATATTATGATAACCATTATTGATTTGGCATTGTTTTGAAGTCCTGTGTCACTTACACTGGTTTGTTGTGATTGGCTTTATTATATTTAATTTGCTTGGTTTTATTCTCTTTAAAATAAAACAGAAAAGTGTATGTTATAAAGCTCTTTTGTTTACTGTTCTATAATTATTAATTTGGTCAGAGTTGTTAATAGCATGGCTCATATTTTCTATAATTTTCATGATTTTTATCTAGTCCTACCAATCATTGAAAAGTACATATTTAAAATCTCCATGCATATTTATGTTTATTCTTTCCTTTAATTTAGTAAGAGTTTTCTTTTATTAGGTATATGCATATATATGATTTTTATTATTTCTAATGAATTCAACCTTTTATTCTTGTCTGCTTTTAGCCCATAATGATATTGGGTTTTATTTGTTTGTTTGTTCACTTGATTTTTGTTCTAGTTGTTTTGGATTCTTGGGGGGGAGTTGTTTGTTTTTATAAAGTGCAGATTTAATTTTCATTTGTGGGCCTTAGCAAACATTTTATTTCAGGTCCTTCCCACCACCAACCCAAGGAAGGAAGGAAGGGAAAAAGCTCCTTTTCATTTTTATTTGAACATCTAAAACCAAAACAAAAATGATTGAATAAAAACAATTTTTTGCGAGCATATTTCCAGGTAGAATTTCAAAGGCCAACAGCACTGAGTGAAAAGCAGCCTTTCATAATTGATGCACATAATAAAATAGTGAGAACTCAACTTAGGCCTTTATGCTCATTTGCAAGTTTAAGGTCTTCAATTACAAAATAAAGTACACAGCTGAACAAGGAGAGTTGCATTGATATGTGACCAAATCACTGTTACTGGAGTCACATGCATGAAAACATTCCTGGTTGGGGCCACTGTGAGAAGTCTGTCCTCCCACAGGGGTTACAGAAAGTCACTCCTTCCCTCTAAGGACAGGACTGTCCCAAAAGGGGCAGAGTTCCTGACAACACTCTCATTTTGACTGACTCTGTCACAGAGCACCTAGAGGCTGCCAACGTACCCACATCTTCATCCCATGATGCCCTGCACATGTGACACTCAGAGGTGCCCCCAAGAAGCAGCCATGTGAGAACCTTGCAGTGATGACATCATCTGCTGTCGTCAGTGTGGCCAGTCCAGGCCCAGGAGGCCTTGTCCTCTTGGAGCCCCCTCCATAGTGAGCTCAGGGCAGAGGGAGGCACGGCTGTGGAGCAGGGCTGGAGAATGTGTAGAAAACCCCTAGACCCTGACACGCTAAGGAGCCAGAGCCACACCCAGAGACTACGAAGATACACAGACCTTCCTGTGCCTGGGTACAGCTCAGAAGGACCTGCGTCAGACCTTTCATCCACAAAACCTGGAGAAAGTCAATTTATGCTCTTCTAAGTCACTAGGTACCTAACAGCTTTTATAGCAGGAACATAGCACGATACAGCTCCTCACCTGATACTGACACAGACGTTAGATTTCTTAAGCCAATTGCTAACCTGCTGTACTTAATTCCTTCACCCCTCACTTTTTCTCTTTGAACCTATTCCTGTCTTTATATTTAAGACGCCCTTTTATGACGAACTGGGCCTTGCTGTTTTGGTACAATCTGAAAAGCTCTGTCTTTTAATTTGCCTGTTTTCAGTGTAACTCTGTTTGTAACTGTGCCATGTGACCACTTTGCTCTTTGCTTTGTATTCTCCCCATCAGTTTTGTGCCTCTGTATCTCTTGCCTACTTGCAGATTGGTCAGGTTATTTAGGAGTCCTCTGTTTAATAGATGGTTGTTTGACCCGCAGTCGGGTGCTGGGTGGGGAGCACCTGCCAGGTATTCCCACCTGCCCCAGAGGACCCACAGTGTCTCACACTCACGTCCTCAGTGAAACTGGCACAAACCCCTCATCATGTATCATGTTATTTATTTAACACCCTTTACATGTGCTGACTGTGACCCTGGACGTGGCTGACACTGCCGTCCTGTGAGGCCTGCAGGCCCCTGGCGTCCTTGTCCAGGTAGAGCTGCTCACCAAGTTGGCTGCACTCAGCTCCCAAGAGCTGCTGAGCTGGGCTTCCACCCTCACAGGCCTTTCCTTGATCAGGAATCTTCACACCGGCCTCAAGCCTCTAACTCGCCCCTCCACCCTCCAACCTGTCATCAGCCGGGTCTCCTGAGCAACCTTCTGAATGACAGACTACACCCTATTGCTTCTGTTTTGCAAATCACCATTTTCTCTCTGCTGTTGACCTAAGAATGAAATCAGGTCATCTCAGACCGACACAGGGCTGAGTTATCTAGCTCTTCCTGGCCCATATTTCCAGCTCTGTGCTTTTTTTTTTTTTTTTTTGCACAAGTATCTTAACGGTGATATTTAAATATATTTTACCCCACATGACATGTTTCCCCACTTTTTTGAGAAGCATTTTCTGCATATTTTACATGTTAAGCTCCCTTTATTGAAAAGTAATCAACGCAGGCTTACCTTCCACAGACTAGCAAATGTCAGTTTACCTCCCGCTGGAAAGCAGTAAATGCGTGATCACCTTCAATAAATGTCTTCAAGTTTCTCTCCATGTCCTCACTTTTCCTGAGCAATCTCATCTGGCCTCTAAGTTCAATAACTCAAGATGACCTTAGGATTCTCTCACACACCAGGTAGGTCTCTATCATGTACTGGTACTCCAGTTTATTGTGGTCTATCTTCCAACTCTGACAATATTCAAAGTCTTCTTCACTCCCATTTCTCCTTCATTAGCAGACAACACAGGTCTGCTCCTTAATTCATTGCTAGGGAAGTAGAAACTTAGACTAGAAGAGCAGCCTTTAACCCTTTAGGTACCAGGGACCATTTTTGTGGAAAACAATATTTCTGTAGACAGAGTTGGAGATTAAAGAGCTGGGTATTAGTTTCTTTCCTTTGTTTTTATACATTTGTGATACACGATAACCACATTCTCCAGGGCTAGTATCACTGTCTCAGCTCCACCTTGGCCCACTGGGCATTGAATTCTCCCGCATAGCCTATAGCCTAGATTCCTCTAGCATGCAGTCTACTGTAGGCTTCATGCTCCTGGGAGAATCTAATTCTGCAGCTGTTAATCGGACAGGAGGGGATCCCAGGTGGATGGTGAGTGGCTTCTACAGATGAAGCTTCTCTCAGGAGCCCACCACTCATCACCTGCTGGGCAGCCTGGTACTGGTACTCTGTGGCCTGGGGTTTGGGGGCCACTGGCACAGAAGATAGGGGTTGACAAACATATCGCCCATCCAAGAATCAGCTTTGCTTTATTCATATGACAGAATTCACTTCAAGTGATGCATGATTATGTCCCTTTTATTTCTCTTTACATTGGAATTTGCTGTCAGGCTGTATGTTCATTTTCCTTGAGATTCTCCATCTGCCCAGGGTTTACTGGCAAAACAAAATAAACCTGGGGTCATGTTTTCCTTCACCAGGTACTGCCCAAGGCAGCCACCATTATTGTAGGAATGTCTTTTGTTTATACCACCTGAGAGGAGCTAATTTGTTGGTGTTAATTATTCCCTATCCTTTGCAGCTTAAGTAATACTTTAAATTAAATCTTTCCACTAGGGCCTTAATCTCCCACTGTGTGTGTGTGTGTGTGTATGTGTGTGTGTGTGTTTTAATGTTTTCTCCATACATAAACAGAATGGAATTTGGGCCTTGGAGGGAACCGATGAATCTTCTCACATAGTACTTCCCAAATATGGAAATAGGAACCCAGTGGGCATGGCAAAGATTTCTGGACCTTGGGGTAGAAAGGAGGTCTCAGGAGTTCTGAAAACAATTTCTGTGAAATGTATGTCTTCCCCAAGCCTTGGAGCTGGGAGAGAGTAAAGTCTTGTAGCTCACAACTAATCTGAAAAATAATTTTAAATCAGAAATGTAGAATATTTGCAGGAAGAAATGAAACGCAAAATTCAAAATAGCATTAGCCTAATCCAGGCATTTTAAAGCAGCCTGCGCATGACGGGTCTCCACCAGACTTTACCCAGTGATCTGTGCTGCTCTTTCTCTGCAGAGAAAGCGTGTCCCAAGCCCTGTCAACTCCCGGGGGTCCCCAGCGCTTGTAGGAGCCCAGGTGCCATCCTGTCTCCTCTCCTCTCTCTGCTCAGCAGGTTTTCTGTCACTCATGTTAGTAAAGAGGACCTCTGAGGAGGGCCTCCTGTCCCTTCAGGCTCCTGTCCTACCCCACTTGAGGTGCCCAGTGCTCTGTCTTCTCCATCATAGTGAAGAAGATTTAGCCACAGTGAAATTGAAACATTCACAAAGCATCAGAATGTCCATGAGGAGCCCAGATGCAAGCCGCCCCTCCGCTCCTGGTCTGCAGCTTTGCCGGCAGCCTTCCAACCCCTGGCTAGGAGCTCCCCCTGTAAATAGCAAGTGCACCCCACTCACGTATGAGGGCGCTCTGTGCTTGCGGACCCAGTGTCAGCCTCAGGTCCCACAGGTCCCCAGCCGTGTGCAGTGCAGATCTCACTGTCCCCCTGCTACCACTCCAAGGGCTCAGGTGGCAGGTGTCCCAGAGGTCCCCACAGGGGACACCCTCAGGCACCAGGTGAGATTTCTAATAGACATGACCTCAGGCGCCTCAGGTTTTATTTTTCATTCGGGGCCTTGAAATACCATGCAATGCCTTTTGCCTAAATGATGGGTTCTCTCTAACCATGAGAAAAGCATGAAGTCATTGAAGATTTCTGAAATGGAATGTGTTTAAAGTAAGTGGATTTGTTGGAAATTAAAAATCTGTAAATGTCCAGGTGTGGTGACACACACTTGTAATCCCAGCACTTGGGAGGCTGAGGCAGGAGGATCATTGCGAGTTCAAGACTGGCCTGGGCTACAAAGTGAGCTCAAGGCCAGCCTGAACTGCATAGTGAGACCCTGTCTCAAAAAGACAAAGAAAAAATCTGTAAATATTTTTCTCTTAATTTTCCTAAAGAAATGTTCATTCACATATAGACACATTTTTATTAAAAGGTGAAATTCCATGAAGTCTAGCTTAACTTGTAATTATGAACCCATTTCTTTCTCTTAATATTGTGACACATGATAGTCTCTCCTAAACACATGCTAATAGTGAACTTCCAAACTGTGATGATAACCAGCTGAAGAGACCTAAGTGCTAAGGGACCTGAGTCACGTTCTTGAAAAGGATAACCATGCAATCCGCTCGGCTGGGCAATCGCGTATCTTCTGGAAGTCGTGAAAACATCATGGATTCAAGGAACATTTTATTTAATCTGCACTATTTAAGACATCCAGCCTGTGCTGGAAGCAGAATTTGTTAAGATTTACAGAGTGAGGAGCAGGCTGCTCTCTGGGTCACTCTGAAGCCATTCTGTTGTGAGGAGACAGTGGAGCCAGCAAGGACCATATTTATGTTCCAAGTTGCATGCCCATGGGAAGCAACATTACATGCCATTTCTTCCCTCAATTAGATCAATATAGATCTGCTATCAATTAGCACCTTTAACTTCTAAATTATAGAGAACATGGATGTGAGAATTAAAGGGGTCACCGTCCCCAGGGTGGAGCAGAGGTTAGGGTTAGGGTCAGGGGCAGAGTTACAGAAACATTCCCAAGCTATACTAGTGGGAGGGTGGATTACAGAATAATACACCTTGAATCTTAGTGCCATTGGATCAAATCAAATCCACGCAGAGAGGAACACAAACAGATCAGACAAGAGGGTCTCCAATTGGAAACTTCCAACATTTCCACCTGGCCTCAGGAAAGAAACAAGGAAAGGAAATTTTGCTTGGTGGAAGCCCACAGAGAGAATGCGGGATTGGGATCTCCAAAATCAAAGCCAGACTGTGGTTTAGGAGAGAAGGTGTGAGAATTACACCAAATGCAGGTTCCTGAAGTTCCTGAATAAGGTTTGGGGAGAGGAGTCACTGGCCCAGGACAATAAAAACTGCTGCAATATTGGCAAAGATATTCTGAGATGAATCAGAGAAGTTTCAACAGGTAGAAGAAATGGTGGGAATTGAGGTCATGCAGATGGCACCACTGGGAAGGTCTCCTGTGAGCAACGGAGAGCGGAGCCGCAGGTGGGCCTGAGTGCCCTGCAGCCCGAGAGGGAGGTGGGCCTGAGAGCCCTGCATCCCGGGAGGATCGGAGCTCCTTATCTGGGGGTGCAGGCTCTAATTCTCGCATTTCCATCCAAGTTTACATTGACTTCAAGTAACATATCGTCTAATGCAGCACACTGTGTGTACATGTGAACAATATGGACAGCATGGAAAAATCCAGGAGGTGCAGGCAAATTTCTATGGGCTACTTCCAGGGTGGGGAAGGAAGGGTCCAGGGTCTTGCTCAAGGAAGGGAGCAGAACGAGATTTTCAAGCAAATCAATAAATAAATACAAGCTGAGACAGTTCGGTGAGCATCACGGCACATTTGCTTGGTTGGAGTCAGGGTTCATGAGAACCATTTGAGGACAAGCAGGGGAAAAGGAACGGGACAGGTGGGTGGCAGCCCTGTCACGGATGATTTTAAAGGCAGCGTGGAAATTAAGCTTGAGAGAGGGCTGCTGAAGAAATATCGGCTGGAGAATGACATAAAATCCATCCAAGGGAGTCTGGAATGTATGTGACTAGCTCACAGGCACTGCTAGCCTCCCAGTGTTGAGCTTAATCCTGTCAGTTTAAAGGACAAGTCTGCAGTGGTGGCGGGACCTGGAGCCACACTGCTTGGGTTGAGGGGTTCGTGAGCTGCCTGTTCCTTCTCCTCCCTGTGCTGATCTTTTGGGCTGTCGTATGGTCTGGGTCAGCCTCCCCCAAGGCTTATGTGGAAATAACTTGGTCCCAAACCTGAGTGCTATCGATAAATGGTAGAACCTTCAAGAGGTGGGCTGCAGTGGGAGTTAGGTCCCTGGTCCCTGAGGTGTGGCCTTGGAGGGGATTTTGCATTCACAATGCTTTCCTCTTACCATCTTTCATGGCTGAGCCATAAGAGGAGTGGTTTTGCACCTTCTGCTGCCTTTTTTATCTTGTCCCAACCCTGGCCTGTCTGTGTGTCTGTCTGTCTGTCTGTCTATCTACCTTTGTCTGTTTCCATGAGAGCAATGAGCAGAGATTTGTTCAAATATTACCTTCTGCCATGATTTTCTGCCTCACCACAGTCAGGCAAACAAGAAATCCAAGATACCATGGACTGAAACCATGAGTCAAGATAAACCTTTCCTCCTTTGCATTGATTTTCTCAGGTATTTTGTCATAGCGAAGGAAAGCTGACTCACACAAGCACGATAGAAATCTGTAGACAGAGGTCTGTCCCCATCAGCCCACAGCCTACTTCTCCAGCAAAGGTCTCTGTCCTGTTTGCTTTCTCACAAAGCTGCAGTGCCCAGAACACCTTTGGTTCCTCAGTGCCCACCTTTCCATCTTAAATATTCTCTTTTTACACTCTTTATCCAAGCCCGAAACATCCTAGTCTTTCAAGTTCTAGGCTGGACACTGAATCTTCTACATCTCATTCACATTTTGGACTTTTATTGACTCTTCATTGTATCCTTAAAACAAATTACTGCATTTGCCCCTTTCTCATAACCCTTAGCACACCACACTGTTACTCTAGGTGGTGTTTCTCTCTTAACAAGGTAAATAGTTTCCAGGAGCCTAAAGCCTGTCAGCGGATTTGCACCTTTGTATGATTATTAGCACAGAGTTTTACAACAACAATGCAACAAAACAAGTGCTTCGTATCCACTCTGGATGCTCTGTATTCTCAGTCACATCCAAGAGATCCTTTAAGCATTCTGCATTATTTATTTATTAGAGATGAGAAAACTGAGAACTTGAGATGTTCTATGATTTATCTGAGGGTAATGACCAGAAAACAATGTTATCTGTATTATCAGAAAGTGATTCAAATTCTACCAACTCCAGTTTACTCCTATGGAAAATTCTTGCAGTGTATTGCTTTGTAGGTCCTGTTCTTGGAATTTCTCAGATTGCATTAGGCAGTATCAGGTAGGTCACAAGCATCACTGAGAGCTCAGTGGCTTAGTAAACACTAGTCAAACGTAATTGCTGATTAACAAATTGATCAACAATTATTAAATTAAAATTTCCCTCATGTTTCAATTCAAATTCTTGGAGACCATTTTAATCAGTTTTCCAAAATTCCCTGGGCAACGCATTTGAAGAGGAGGTTAATGGCCTCCCAGTCTCAGAGACTGAGAGTCCAGGTCCAGCTGCCTCGGCTGCGGGGCTGCAGCAGGTGGAGGGAGAGTGAGGGGAGAACACAGAGGCTGAGCTCTTCTCTAAGTTCCTGCATGAGGCCGGCACTGTATCAGTCTCTTTTGGAGGCAGGGACCCCAGAGACCTAATCCCCACCTATCCATCCCCACCTGTGCAAGGCTTCTCCACCTCTCACGTCACCGCACTGGTGACCTCACTCCCAGCCCCTGCACTCGTGCGCGACACCCACACCAGAGGCAGATCACAGCAGGAGCATCTCAACCCCTTCCACTGCCAGTCAGGGCCCCTGGAGCCGAGCTGCTGGGTCCTGGCACTTGCATGCAGTCTTGACCTGTCTCAGAAGAAGGGGTGATGCCATGTCAGGCTTACCCTGGTGTCTCTGACCCAGACCCTCAAGAGGCTGTGATCACAGCTTCCCACTGTCCGAGCAGAACAAAGGGTGGTGTAGCAAGCGTGGCTTAATGAGTATGTTACATCTGGAACGAAGGCCCGCAAGTCCAGGCACAATGCACGAATTTCACTAATGGATGGTTCAGACGCCAGTGACATTGCCTCTTTTGTACCGATTTGGGGGGCTTCCCAGTGTCCAGGTGAGAGAGAATCAATGCACAATTTACACATGCATACTAGAATCAATTGGCTATTAGCATTGTGTGGCGAATTAGAGAGAAGGATTAACCCATGGCCCTGAATGCACTGGTCTCACCCAGTTGCATCACAAAGAGGCAGCTGGTGTGGCACAGCTGTGTGGTGACCTCCCAAAACACAGGAAGAGGGGGCCCTGGGGACAGCACCTGCAGGACAGCATAGCCTATGTCCCGAGGCCAAAATCAGGACCTATTTTAAGAAGTTGATTTTTCTGCCTGCAGCAGGCTTCACTTAGTTGGAGGTATTAATTCCCAGTAAAGGATGCTTCTGCCAGAGACCATCAAGTGCCCACAGAACCAGAACCTGTGGCCATCGCTTGGTCCTGGAGCTCCCTGAACTGCAGAGTAGCAAGTGAAAACCCAGGTCCCTTCCTTCAGGGGTCACGGAGTCTGAGGTGAGCAGGTGTTGCTCTTCAGTAGAGCAGACCAGGGGCCTGGAACATGACCCGGCACCCACGTCCTGCCTCCCCAGGGGGGACAGCACCTGGAGAACTGTGGTCATCATGACCACGAAACCACAAGGCAATGGATCCCCTGCTGGCCTCCTTTCAGGGAAGAAGTAAAAGCAACTTATTGTCACAAAACCTGGGGCTCCCAGCTGTGTTCTCGAGTGGTACAAGCTATGCCGTGTGCCCTGGGAAAACGTGCACCAGCCCATCTAGCTCCTCCGTGCTGTCCCCCTGTGGTCCCTGAGACCTGCCCCTCACTCCGGGCCTGACAGTCCTCACTGCATTCACCTGCAGCCCAAGAGAGATCACCAGGCCTGCTGTTCCGCTGTGCTTGTGCGCAGGACCAGAGCCCCAGCGCCACGCCCTTCAGGGCTTACTTTACGGCAGATGGGGACCGGATCGGACTGCGCCCTGCTTTTCCCTCAGGGTGAGCGTCTCCACGCTGCCTACCTCGTTCCCCTCCGGCTCCCTCTGCCACAGAACCCGCTGCTTAAGAAAGAAGCACCCCAGTCCTGGGCTTCTGTCTGCGCATGCTGTGCTGAGCAACCCAGGCGGGGACCCTCAGCTCACCCCACCTCTGCCCTGTCCCGAGTCACTGTGGTACCACGTGCCTTTCTTCCTGGAACTCACCCAGCCTGAGTCATGCGTTCACCTGATGACAGAGAGGTGGACACCATAGTCCCGACACCCTCACCCTTTCAGAGACTGCCTGTTCCTTCCCAGGTCACTGGCATTCGATAATATGTACCCATTGCATTGATAAATCCTCCACCCAGGAGTCTCATGTGCTCTGCACCAAGCTTAGCTCTACTGATCAGCTCCATCTTCAGGACGGGGCTCCTTCCTTCATGTGAGCTGCCTTTCCCCTGGTGAACCATTATTACAGGAATCCCCGCCAGAGCTCACCATGGCCAGAGGAGCTGTGGTGCCCAGGGACTCGGCGTGGGGAGAAAGTCTGGAAATTCTCCAGCACCCCATAAACAGTGAGGGGGAAGGAGGTGGTACTATGTTAAGCACTTTCATTTTAATGCCATGAAATATTAAGCCACTTGCCTCTAACTGATGGATGATGAATAAATTTCCCTCTTCAGGGTGGTTTTAATAATGCAGCTGAAATCTCCACTTGCACCTCTAGCAGAAGTTATTTCCCAGGAGAAGACAGAGTCCGCCCAGCACAATCACACGGCCAAATCCCCAAAGCAAGCACAGCCCTGCAAGAATTCCCAAAAGATTTCCAGGAAAGTGTAGCACTGGTCCCTGGAAAGAGCGCTTCAGGGGCCTTGCTGAGGAGCTGCATAACTCCCATCAGTCCCGGATGAGCCCTGGCCCCGGAGGCGACAGTGGAGGGCAGCCTCCTTCCAGGAACCCCCATCCTGGCCTCTGTGAGCCTCCCTGGCTTCTCACTGCCCAGGGAGTGGGCTCCCTGGAACCCCATACTGCTCCCCTGGAGTCTTAGGCTACTTTAAGACAGAGCATTTATCATAAGGAGAAGAGATTAAAGAATGATGGAACTTTATCCACAGACAATCCTCAACACAATGCTGAAGGCCGAGTCTGGGCACTGTTTGTCACCCCATTCTCTGACAAGGAAACGCGCGCTCAGAAAGGCTGAGCACTGAGCCCGGGTCAGGGGAATGAAGCGGCAGGATGTAAGGAATCTGTTTCCAAGTCCCATGCAGTCCCAAATGGGGTCTAGATGAGGCACCTGACACCCCGAATCTTAGCTTCTTCACAGAAAATGACAGAACAAGGTCAGAGGACAGTGAAGCTTGAATATGCTCTCAATCTTCCCAAGTCCTAGGTCCATCCAAATCCAAGCTCCCCTTGTGAATCCAGGCTCTTCTGGGGAGACCAGGGAGCTGTCGGGGTGCCTCACAACAAGCCCAGCTCAGACACCCCGGGAATGGGCCCGCTCCAAGCCCAGCGTCCTCCTCTGTAATACAGAGTGATGGTAGCAATTATGCTGCCCCCGGCTTCACTGTCAGATGGAATAAACTACTAAAACCTGAAGACCTGGCCTTAGCCTCCTCCATCTGGAGCCTCTGCCAGCCCAACAAGCACCTCCCTGACCTGTCCTGTCACTCCACGCTGAAACCACCAGGCCTTGTGGGAAGCGACACCTTTCCAGCCCCTCTCACACTCACACTTTCTCGGCACAGCCTGAGCCCGAACGCAGAGGAGCCTTTCCCGGTGCCCAGGAAACCCCTGCACTCCATGCTCTGCAGGCTCTGTGGGCACCGTTCTCCTCCCAGTAAGGCTCCAAAACAGTGATTAATTACAATGCTGCACTGCTGTCACTCTGCAAACTAGGTTCAAGGGCCATTGATCTGCCCAGGACTGTTTGGGGGATTCTGTGGTCATCATGGACTGAGGTGGATTTCCTCTTTCAGATCTGTTGCCCAGCATAGCTTGAATGGTCAAGTTGACCTCATACTATAAGCTGGAGGTGTGTGCATCAAACATTATGAGTTGTCCACTCAAGAGGAAAGACAGGACCCTAACAGCCCACGGAATCCCATCCATCTCCCCTCACATCCAACCCCTTTGCTCACGGCAGCAATCCCTTTGCACAGGGAGAAGAAGCAGAGGAGGCTGAGAGTCCGCCCTTTGTTCTGCACCAATATAAAAAGCGGAGCCATGTAAATGGTAGAATGGATAATCCAGGAGGCAATAATCGGCCAGTCTACATCATCTCTCAGTGAGTTTGCCATGGGGCTGAAGTATTTCCTGATGTGGCTCTTATTTCAAGATGACAAGGGCTGTCAGGACAGAAACCTCTTTTGCTTAGTTTTGGTGTCAGCAGACTCTAGCTCAGTGTCTTGGTGACTGAGATTCGATTTGCTGAAGGAATGATTAAAAGAATGAATAAATAATTTAATCAACAAACAAACAGATGCTCAAAAGGAAAAGAGATACATCTTGCAAGTGCTCTTCAATACTCTCCTTCTGTTGGAGTATTTTTCAATTATTAACTCTAATGTGCATCGCCCTGTAAAGTTTAACAAATTGCTTAACAGGAGGTTTGAGATTATTCTGACATTTCCAAAGAGAGATATTTTTTTCTTTGTAAACATTACAGGGCTATAAATTTTCATTAGTTAAGTTTGCCTATTCCCTAATGCGAATGTGGCTTATTTTTCTTTTCAAAGGTTAATTGTGTTTTTCAAATGTCTAGTCTTCCCCTAACTCACACAGGATATAATATTTAAGCACAGTGACCTCATTCCTTTCACTATTTTGTTAGCATTTGTTCTGATTTTACGACTAAAGAGATTTTAACATCAGATTCCAAAAAGCTAATGTGGACGCTTTCAAACAATATTGATGTAAATCCATTTTGAAATTCTAAAGCTTTCTCCAGGATCATTATCCTGTTTCTTTTCTAACCTACACAGCTGTATTTACCTGAAACCGGCACAGGTGAATAGACTGTGAAGGCCAGGGCATGGATTCGTACAGATCTTTTGATTTGAGAAAATGGACATTTACAGCACTGAATTTCAAATATATTTTGATTTGAAATTAATAGCTGATTTAGATCCCAGGGCTTTTGTCATCTGTGCATACTTAATTAGAAGTGCACTTGGAAATGTAACAAATTCTATGCATCATTAAACACTTTAAATAATTAATAGTTGATTATTCTCCCTTTTAAGATACACTCATTTATAATTCTGCTTCAGCGATGAGATTGACCTTTAAGTTAAAATCAACTTGCATTTCTGTTTAGAAAATAGTTCTTTACTTGGAGTATATAACTACTGATACCATAAGCTTTATACTTAGTAAGCTGTAGAAGACTTGACCCAAGTTCCATGCATTTAAACCAAAGAAGTCAATAACCACTGTAATGATATAATGTTAAAAGTATTAAAATTGTTTTATTTTCACTCTCTGGACCCTGAAACCTTTGCTCACCCCCTGATCATAAGTTAATTTTTTAAAACAGGAGATCCAATAAGAAATGGCCCTTCTCTGAGTAGGAATATAGCAACAGATGCCATAAAGCCAGGCTAGTAAGAGCACCAAACCCACCTGTCACACAGAAAAAAAAAGCCAACCTTCCTGTCTTGTTTCCTTTCACTCCCAGTTGGACAGAAAATAGCATCAAAGCTGAACTTTCACTGATGGGATTTGGAGTCATCAAATGGTGAATCTACTTTTCCAGGTTGAAGACAAGTTTTCCAACTCCATATCCACCCCAAAATGAGCCTTCAATCCCATGCTATCAGAGCCTTTAGCACTTACCACATGTGTGCATGGAGAAAAGAACAAGAATGTAAGTAGCTTCAAGAAAGAAGCCTAATGTCACAGCGCATATCTAGCCACATAAGCTTTTACAGAGTCCAAAACACAAATCACTTTCTCTCTACAGGAGGGCATTGGAGAAAGCTCTATTCAAAGCCAAAACTAAACTCAGGTTTACGTCAAGTCAAGAAGTTAAAATCTAATTCCCAATCAAACCTTGCTTCTGTGGTTATCAGCGGAGGTAAAATGCTGCGCATGAGTCTGACCTCGGCGTTTCTGCAGATGACCTTGTAAATAAACCCAAAGGTGTTCTTCCACCTTCTTCTCATGCCAAGTGTTTCTCCAGGTCATGGAGAGTAGAAGTCCCTACAACTAACAAAGGAAATTGACCTACAACTGAGATTCTGGTGTTTAGAAAGACTCCCCACAAGTAAAACATGAGAATAATTGGCTTTCAAAATTATCATATTTCTCTAATAAGTTCATTCAATCAGCCCTGGAGGTAAATATCATCATTTCCAATTTCCAGTTGAGGACATGGTGGCTTCAAAGTGTTTTAGCTTCCTGACTGTATCATCTAGCTAAGAAAATGTCTAGAATCCCGCACATCCAAAGGATTTTGGAATAATGGGTCAGCAAACATTTTAAATGGGGCTTAGGAACTGAGACAAATGACTGGTATTTCATTTCTTACAGAAAGCAGATGAAGAGCTAGTAGGCACAAGTTTTAAAATGAACTGCAGATCTGAGCCCTCCCTCCCTAGAGAGGAACAGGGGTGCATCCCGTTCCCTGCAGGAGGTGGGAGTGTTCGTGCACACGTCCCTAATAATTCTAAGGCAGCCTCTGACAGGCAAGACGTGAAGCAGCATTGTAATAGTGCAGAGGTCTAGTTGGCTGAATATAAATCTTTTAAGAGAGTTAGCAGAAAGACTAATAGAAATGGAGAGAGCATTCTGGACTTCATTTCTCCCCTGGCCCCGCTGGACCAGCTATGAGAGGCAAAACAGGCTGAGCCCGTCCTGAAAACATTGAACTCACTGCACTGGATCCGTCTTGGGGGAGGTATTGACTTTTTATGGATGTAATTATTTTATGAATGATCACAAGGTTTTATGCCTGCAAGTGATATTTCAGTGATTTAGGGCCTTGCTAGATTAATATTTTCTCAACCCTTCAATCACCAGAAAGTCCGGGGCAGGGTGAGGGAGAACCATGACTGAGGAGCTGAGCAGTCCTGATGTCTACCCGTTGGACACCGATGTTAAGAGAGCAGCAAAGCACACGCTGTGTGGGCCCTGGCTCCTTGTCACCACATTGTGGCTTTGTCAGGAAGAGAGGAAACCAGAGACAGAGGAAGCTTTGTCCTGGCTGAGGCCAGGAAAGGGGGTGCTGAACATCAGGGTATCTCTGGATGGGGTCCCGAGCTGCACCCTTCCCTTCCCAGGACCCTGGGGAGAAAATCCAGGTGAAACCTTCATCTGAAAGAGCAGCGGTCGGGCTAACAACAGGTGTGGGAAGGATTCTCCTGCACAGACCCAGTCACCTGGACAGAGGTGCTACTGCAGCACCCACAGGTGGGTGGCACTCGCATCGTCACCAGCATGAGGTTTATCTCCACATCGAAGGTGCGTCCTCCAGTGTCAAGGGCAATGCACCTGCCCTGGGAACCACAAAGAGGTGGAAGCAGAAACAGAAGTGTCTCAGACTGCAGGGAAGACCCTCCAAATGGAAGCCAGATTTTCACTCAGGAAACCCAAGATTCAGGTCCTTTTGCTGGTCCAAGTATGACTTTCTTTTCTAGTTTCCTCCAGTCATCTACCAGTGCTTATATCACAGAGCTGGAATCAGAATCTCCAGCCTTTTGAGCTAAATGTGGCAAGAAGGTCACAGTGGTCCCCATATGAATAAAGTTAGGGTCTAAGAAGGATCCATCTGCATGAGAGTAGGACAAAGAAATCAGCCACAACTGAAGAAAGAAATGCCTTTTCTCAGAATTGTTAAGAGGGAAAGTGTTGCATTTGGGAACCTCTGAAACAATCAAAAAAGGGAAGGGAGTGAGCCACTGTCACTTAGCTAATGCCACCAGACCTGGCTGGAGGGAACAAGCCTGGAGTTGGTGTCAAAGCAGATGGCAGCTTACAGGTCATGAGTCCTCTGCTTGGTAAGAAAGGCAAAGCTTTGCTTCCTTCCAGGGCTCATTCATCCAGATTTGGGCCAGCTGACACTTGGGGTGACAGGAACAGTGTACCCCATAGCCCCATGTGCCTCACTCCCCTCACCAGCTGTGATAGGCACTTTGTCTTGCACAGACTGACAAAGTTCTGGACTGTTACAGTTTAGCTTGAGATTGTACCCCCAAATTCCCACTGGATGCATCATGGGTAAGTTGGGGGCTGACTGCTGTAGGAAGCAGGACTGGTTGGCGGTGGTCGCTGTGGTGTGACTGGGAAGAGTGAGTTCTTGTCCCGAGATCCTCCCTTCTCTTGGCTTCCTGGCCACCATGAGGTGAGCATCTTCCCTCCGCCAGGCCCCTCTGCTGTCCTGCCTCTGCCTCAGAGCCAGCCGAGCATGGACTGAAACTGTGAGCCAAAGTCCACCTCTCCTCCTTTAAATGTGAGCATTCAGTGACAAAAAAGCAACTATGACATGAGGCAAAAGAAGAGTCTAAAAATTCTTAGAATAAGATCAGAACAGCACACAGCACTGCCATGTTCTCTTCTATTGACCAAATTAGCCAACCATCCCAAGATGGACCAAAGGGAGAAGTAGATTCCAGCTTTCAAGAGAAGGCACTGCAGACTCACACTGCAAAGGCAAAGATGCAGGACGGAAGAGAAGTGGAGCCAGTTTTCACATCAACATCGCATACCCTGAAGAAATGGAATGTGAGGTTTCCAAAGGTGATTTATTGCAGTACCTAACTCAGAGAGAAACTTCTTTGCCCTCTGGAGGAAAAAGAGGCAAAGCAGAGTTTCTTGATAAAAATAAATGCCTGGTGAGATGCAGAGTCAAGAGACAAGAGATTAATAAAGCGCAGGTGAACATCAGGAAAAATAAATAAGTAGACATTAACATGCTATAATTTAATTCACCTGTAAAAGAGTTCCATGGCGTAAATAACAATGCAGGTAGCCGAGTTTAGAGAAATCAAGTGTGTACTCTTAGCCAGCGCAGGAAAAAAGACAAGTATAGGTACAAATTAGAGGAGAGCTAGCGAAAGGGGGCCTGATACCAGACCACAACCTCCTCGGAATTCTCTGAAGAAGCTAGTGACACCAATTGAGATAAGCACTATTCTTAGGTTTAGTTGAAGAACATATTATTAAGCAAAGGTGACGCCTAACATACTAATCAGAGTAATTCCCCAAGTATCAAGCAAAATATGATCACAAAACAAGGACAGACCGATGGAGAGAAAAGCAAAAAAAAAAAAAAAAATGTAACTTTTGAAACTTCAAAATTTCTATTAAAAAAAAAAATCAAACCTTGCTCTTTCAGATCATATAATTCACTTAAAATGAATAGACACAAATACAAAACAGAATCAGTAGAACTACGAAGATAAACACAAGTTCTTTCAACTTTACAAATGACAGATAATCCCTTTTTCAAAGTGCGAAAGACAATTAAAATTAGTGTTGGATAATTTTTTTTTGCAAGTCTGACATAAGTTTAGCATGAATTCTAGTCAAAGAAAATCTTATCATGTAATGCCCTTGAGTATATATGCAAACAGAGTGAGTATAACTTGAGCAGGCTTATTTTTGCATTTTCTTAAAATAATAGCATATCATAACCACAATATAATAATTCAAAATGATTTCATGGTAGCAGAAAACAGATATGAATCTCTTTATACTAAAATCAAAGAGAAAATGTATGTTTCTGTTTCATATAATGCTGAAAGTTATGTCATAAAGCATTGTATTAAAATTGTAGCATGTTAGCATTTAAAAATGTTGATAAACTCACATTGACATTGCTCTATAATTTACCAAGGAGGGTCTTGTTGTCCAGAAAATAAATGTAGAATGAAATTAGGTTTCCCTCATGTGGAATAGAACAGATGTAAGAACAGAAGTTCATGATTTCATACAAACCAAAACAAATGACAGCAAAGAAACGAATAGCAAAGGCTGATTAAAACACCTAAACCATTTCTGTAAGCTGAAAATGTAAGGCAATCAGATTAAGCTTAGCAAAGAGTCACACTGTAGTTTGTCACCTGGATATTAAAATTTAAAGTACAGGACTGTATCTCAAAAATCCTCCTCACATATGAGCTCAAAACTTGGAGAAACTCAAGCAGTAGTATAGATTCCTGGAAGAGTTTTGTATGCTGAGTACAAGAAAGGCTTCCAGAAAGCTCAGGAGAGTAAGAGAATTAGATGAGTTCCAAGTTCCTACTCCACCACTGGGTGAGATCTATCAGAAAGAACTTGCTGTGCAATTACATCAACGTAAGTAATTTGGAGAAAGGTAACGAGGTTTCCGTCAGAGGAAATGCAGGGCATTCATCCTACTCCAGGACCCATCTGAGAATGAGTAAATAAGAGCGATGACACAAATAATTCTTTCCCTATGGCAAAGTTTCAACTGGAAAGCTGCAAAATGAATTATCATTAAGGTTCAGAGCAATGTTTTATCATGAATAAGGAGCTGGAAATTGAAATATGCCCCTGCCCCTAGATTCATCTTCCCTTGTTTTCTATTTTTCTTCTTCTACTTGAAAATCAATGCATTCTCACGAGGGCAAGTTCTGTGCGAATTACTTAGTCAGGTGTTAATGCGCTTTATGTGTTTACCCTCACTCCACTCTGCCCCAAATTACTGCACGCACCAAGCCAGCACTGTTCAACTGAAATAGAATGTCAGTCACATAGGCAGTTTTCAATTTTCTAATGGCCACAGTGAAAAGAAACAGAAGAAATAAACTTAATAATTTTAAATATAACCTAATATACCCACAATAGTATCGCTTCACCATGTGACTTATGAAGAGTTTATGACATTTTTTTTTTATTCTCCTTGTCATTCTTCTGCTTGTGGCATCCATTGAGCACATGACACATCAAAAGCAGCTGGGTGTGAACCAGCTCCCTGCAGAGCACCGGGAGGAGGAGGTGGACCAGGTGGCCACAATAGACAGGGGCAGCTGAATCCCAAGTTCCACCCAGATGCTTCCTTTGTCACGTGACTGCAGTACCTGTGTCCCAGCCACAGAACAGCAAGCTCAATCCGAAGTCGTCTTTGCAATGATTCCAGCTGCACTGTGCTGTGTGTGTGCCCGGTAAAAAGCCAGGATGCAGCGCCCTTCAGGCCCAGAGGCCTTTGTGAATGAATGCATGGCTCCTTTTCACTTCTGCAGTCGGGCAGCGGCGCCAGGGGAAGCCTCCCCTTCCATGCACTGTGCATTGGTGTTCTGTGGACCAGCTCAGCTTTCCTACTAGGAGGCAAGTTCATCTTCTGGCCTCACTGCAGCCCTGATACCCTCTCCTCTCCTCACTACACACTCTTCCAGCGCGGCATACTGTAAAAGCCTCTTTTACATGTTTAAGCAGTGTCTCTTGGGGGACTGTTATAAACAAAAGCAAACAGTTTGGTCTCCTCACCCTGCTGCTGGGCTACTTTTCAGATTTATAAATGCTATAGAAATGGAATACACTGTGAAATACCCGCTTTTGCAGACCTCCCAATAATGAAATGCCAAGCTGACAAAAATATATATTCCTGGAAAAAGAACTCACAGTGAGCAGAAACCTGACAAGCACACACTGCCGTGCAGAGAGGGAAGCAATCTGCCCTATTTATAAGACGCTGCTCTCTGGGTCTCATTTTCAGAGCAGGTAATGGAAGTAGAAATAGGCATCCTGCTTCCTAAGTACAACAGGCCACGGGTCACCGGCTTAGCTTGAGAGAACCAGCAACATTGACGCATCATTAGTCACAAATTAGAAAAGTGCCATTCTACTGCACGAAAGCTGGGTTTGACCTTATGGCCAGTCAGCTCCACGGGTTCTGCAGAGCGATTCGCGGGAGCAGCCAGTGGCTTGGATGAGGGGAGTGGAGGCAGGGAGTGGGGGTGCTGTCCACGGAGAAGGGAAGCAAATGCAGGGGTAGAAGCGAGCCCATCATCACAGGAGAAAGGGCATCGGCCACAAGAGGTGTCCGAGGGGCAGTGGGAACAGCACAGCTTCTCCGTAAGCCATGGAGACTCAAGGCTGGCCCGGCACGGGCCTCTGCACAGTACTGCCAGACCAAGGCAGCTGCCCGGGTTACGCAGCTGCCACAGGTGTCGTGGCCAGAGAAGAAGCCACCAAAGTCTCACGCTCCCAGCCAGGACTCGGGCCGAGTGCTGTCAGATGTCAGGGAGGGAGAGGACGTCTAGAGGTCCTGAAGCGGGGACAGGACTAGAGAACAGCACCGTCTGAAGGAGCAGCAGGGCCTGAACACAAAGCTCTGTCAACCCAGGGGCTCAGATGGTCACCCCGAGTCACAAGGGCCTCACCCAAGAGGGGAGCACAGCTGAAGAAGTCATGTGGGTTCGCTCAGGAGGACTGGAGGTCCACAGGACACAGGATCACACGTGTGCTGGTGAGGTCCTTCTGAACTTGGAGGCCTGATTTCTTACCGATGTGTAATGTCAGCATAAAGTCAGGCATCATGAATGACTGATCCCTGCTAGGTCGTATACCACTAGCCCATTTCCTCATTTCACAAGACTGTAGGGTATATTTGCATGCACACCCTGGGCACTCACTTTTCTCAGCCTGGCAGCACACTTGGTTCGTGTGCACCAGCATGGCCACCCCATGTGAGTACTGTCTTGCTCTACAGCAATGGCTGTGACACCCAAAGGAGACAGGAAATTTTTAGTTTCATTGGCATTTTCTGGGGACATCAGTAGCCTGTCATTGGCCACAACAGGAAATCAGTGTTTAGCTATGACATCGAAAAGTGGAAACAAGAACTTTGATCATCATTATGATTTTGTGGGATGGTCACTAACCTGTCACTGACAAAGCACAGTCATAAGGTACATGACCACAGTCAGAGATAAAAGGCCCCATGACTAAAACACCCCCACATCACATTCAGTTCACTCCTCCTGGTCCAGTCCTCTTGCTGGGACCAGCACCCCACTTAGGCAGCCCAGTTTTGGTGGCAAAGCCAAGGTCCAATGCACTAACAGGGAAAAGTGTTTCCAACTCTTCACAGCTTAGGAAAACATGGCAGGGCCACCTGAGACGTCACTCCTCACCGCGATGAGAAATAAGCCATAGGACCGCCCTCCTCTTCCACATTAGGCAGCTGGCCTGCAAGGGCAGCTTTCTCAAGCCAGTCTGGAAGCAAAACCCGTTAGTCTAAATAGCACTGGAAACAGAAATCAAGTTTCTACCATGCCTGCAGCAAATACAAAGAATAAATTACATAGAGATAAATTTGCAGCTCAGAAAACCTATATTTCTAATTCCATCAAAGTGGGAGTTGGCTAAACAGATTGTCTGAATTTAACTCAATTATACTTTTGGCAAAAATGCACAAAAATTCATCAAAAAGAAGCTAAGCTGACATAGAATCTGAGGAAAAATGTGTCCTCTCACGACTATACAGAAACCTTTTATTCTTTACTGAAATAAGTTTTACTCCGTATTATTTTCCAGTTGTGGTTCACACTGCTGTTTTTGTTACCACCTATTGACAGCACACAATGTTCACATCCCGCGGGGGCACTGGCACAGATGCATAACACACCCACTTTCCACTTTCACCCTCTCTTCTTCCTTGCTGTCCTCTCAAATACGACAGACTTCCAATTGTCACTGAAGCTCAATATTCTTTAGCACGAAAAAGTCAGACCTAGTAGAAGCAAATAAAATATGTTTTACTTAGTAGTGAGCCATCTAAGTGTCCCTGAAACAAAGCACACATTATTTGGTGTTAGGAAAACCTCAAGTCATGTAGTGTAAGAAAAATGGACACATTGTGGGGTGGAGGGCTCCAAGGTACAGCATGTGCCTGACCATACATCAGGTCCTGGGTCCCTCCCCCTGCGTGTCCACAAAGTAAACCAACAAGTAAGTTAATAACAGACATGAATTATTAAGAGAAAGTAAGAATACAGGTGGTGGATTCAAACCACCTGATGTTAAGACTTTTTGTAAATCTCATGCTACAACCTCATACGGGCAAAGAGATTGAAAAATGGATCAATGACACAAAAGAGAATTTAGAAATAGAATACACAGGTATGGCTGATCTGTTTCTGACAAAGGTGAAAGCTCAGTCCATGGAGAAAATCATCTTTTCAACAAATCATACTGAGAGATGGAATGTGTGTCTACCTCCATGAACACCTGGAATCTTATGCAAACTATTTACTAAATAAATACGCAGTATCTAAATGTTAAAATCAAAGAAAAAGAATTGTAGAAGAAAACTTGGGTGAACATTTTCATGACATGAGGTTAGACAAAATATTCTTATATGTAACACTAAAACCACAACTCAGAACACATTAGCATCTGAGCCAGGATTCAGACTCCTACATATTTACCATACAGAAATAAAAGTTTACGTCTACAGAAAAGCTGTACAAAATGCTTCGGTCACTGTATTTCTAACAGCTAAATCTGGGACCAACTCAAGTATCCTTCCACATGTACATGGACAAAAAATTACATGGTACATTCATATAATAGAATATTAGCCTTCAGCAAAGTTGAACCAATAATTGCATACACAATAAACGACAAGGGCCTTCTGTTGAATGAAAGAAGTCTAAAAAGATTATGCACCACTTTCTGTTTTTGTAAAAGGCGAAGCCACAGGGATGTGGAACGCTGGCTGCCAGAAGGCAGGGCTGGGAAGGGTGTGGCTAGCGCTTTCCAGGGACAATTCTGACAGTGATACCGGTCCACATTCTCACTCATTTGTTAACATGGGTAGGCAAGTACATCAAAGCCAAAATGTCAATTTCTTCACATAAAAATTAAAAAAAAAAAAAACTGCCAGCTCATCACCCACTGCGTGACACACATGCACCTTATTCAGATCTCTAAGGTAGCTGCCTCTCCCGCTACCAGATCCAGCAGTGGTACAGTCCACAGAACAAAGGGAAGGCAAGCTTGAGACTCTGCCAGTGAGGTTAGGATAGCGGCCTAGAAACAGCAGAACACTGCAGAGCCTGCTGCTGCTCCTGCCCAGTAGCCTGTAGATGATCAAGTTTACATGATAATGCAGAGACAAAGTTCCTTCCGAATTCATCTCTCCATGCCTTGTGCCAGGGCCACTGGTGCATTTGGTCTAGCGAGTACTGCAGGAACTGCAGCTGTGACCTCCCGCTGATGAGGTCGAAGGGAACATGTATCTTCTCCAGACACACCTCGCTCTGCTCAAGGCAAATGCACGAGTTAGGAAGGTGTGGGATAGAAAGAACCTACAGCAGGGCCACGGGGCGTTTATGCTGGCGTGGATCTCTGTAAGGATGCCACAGATACGGCATTGTTTCCACATTTGCTGTTCTCCGTTGGAGGAGGCGTGCGGGCAGTGCCCCCTCGGCTCCTTCCTGCAACGTCAGTGCTCACACCTCAGCTAAGGGAGCCACTGTGCAGATTCAGGAAGAACTGAGTCTCGCTGCAGGTAGGATCACAGCCGTGTCAGGGGTCTGCAGGGTTATACTGCATTCTGCATTGGACAGCACCATTTCTTTACATTGACTGTTTGCAAATATAAACAATGAAACCTATAAAATGTGAAAACAAAAACCAGTTCAGTCCTGCATTCACTCAGCAAAGCATTGAACAGCTATTCGGGGTCACATACTGGTTCTCCATGCTGGCGTCTATCAAGAACAAAAGGAAATGTCTTTGCAGTAGATCCACAATAAACGAATTGAGATGATGACAGAAGGTAAAAAGAGCCTGGAGGATAATAATACATGGCAGGGTTGATCAAGCAAAAGGCAGTAAGAGACAGCATAGAGTGACATCTGAGGAAATTCAGACTGAGACGAGAGCGTTTCTAGGAAGATGTGGCCAGCTGGGCAAATGCTCCAGATTCTGAAGACAAGACCAGACCAGGGCATCGAGACATGTAACACGGTGTCGCCGGGCTGGTATGAGAAGCAGATTCATGGGAGCTGCAGAGGACAGTGCATTGGAGGAGGCAGCTGTGGAGAGATAGAGGTTAAGTCATGGATGAAAAAAATGCAATTCGAAGATGCTTCATGGTGTGCAAAGCAAAGGGACAGGCGGGAGCTGTAGAGGGGCCAGAGTGCAGTCATCAAGTGTGTGACACGGGGTGGGGACAGCAGCAGATGTGAAACCTCCCAGAGGAGGCTGAGAACGGCAGCTCAGACAGGCTTTGGAAGTGGCCGTGGGGCCGGGACACTTGGGCCACAGCAGCAAGATAGAAGGGGCGGGGACACAAAGGGCTGGTGGTTTGGGAACGTGGTAAAGAGTGTTCCCTTCCATGTGTTTTCTCTTGTCAAACAGGAAACCAGGCCATCAGTGGGAACACAGAAGTCTTGAGGCACAGGATGAAAATAGTTTTTACCCCCCGAGCCAGGACATCCAGGGAGCAGGACTGACTGTGCCCACATGGATGGAAAAGCGTACAGAATCTCACGGTTTCCGACCACATGTCTGACCTGAGGCCTTCAGAGACGGGAAGAGGGATCCTCCCACCCAAGACGGACGGGTCCTTCTTTACTGGACACTGAGGCAGCAGGGCCTTGCTCTGCAGTACAAGGTAGAAAAGTATTGAAAGCAGGAAGAGAAAACCTTCAGATAAAGCCCGGGTTCATCATGAAACAGTTGGCATCAGGTCTGTCTTCTGAGAGGGCAGAGCAGCCCCTGACCTACTGCACACAGCAGGTCACGATCAGCATTTAACTGGGCAGAATGGCGTTGAGGACTTGCCCTTGTCTCGTGCTTGTCCACTGGCCTGAGCCCACGGGAGGAATTTGCGGGAACCTCAGTGTGTACCACACCACACTGGGATACGGAGTGGGTCCTCTGTTGGCTACTCAGAACTGAAGGTAAAAGTTCCATGGAGCCAAGACTTCCTATTACTGTGGTCCACGCGTATCCACGTGTACAGACAGCGTCACACTCGGAATACCTACACCTTGGAAGTGGCCTTATGTTCATTAACAGATGGAAGGATAAAGAAGATGTGGTATTTACACACAGTCATGTTACTCCACCACGAAGAAGTATAAATTTGAGGAACTGGTAGGAGGAAAATGGATGCATCTCGAGACCATGATATTAGTAGACTACATCAGACACACAAGCTTAAATATATGTAAAGAGCAAAGTAAAAGACCCATAGTAGAAAGTAAGGCACTAGATCTTTCTCAGATGGGAAGGGGACCAAGAGGTGGAGGGAGACAAGAGAAAGGGGTTGAGAGAGGAATTAAGGCATGTTACCTACATGTGCAATCTCCACCCAAAGAATGTAGACATGGTGTACTGCAGACGCAGACTGATAAAAACTACACACACACACACACACACACACAAAGATTCAGAAACATGAGCCCTAAATTCTAGCAGTAGCAACCTTGTAAGAGTAGCAATTTGGGGGATCCCACACATGTCTTCTCTCTCTCTTCCCACGCCCAAGGACATAATCTACAAGATGAAACTCGGTTCTGTTCTCAGCGCAATAGCATGGCCTACCCAGCTCATATTACAAATGCTTCTATTTTTGGTTTTATTCCCTTCTGAGTTTCATTCTGGCTGTTATTTTATGATTTAAAATACTGATAGAAATATAATCTACACAGGTTTTTAAAAAATTATTTCTTGTTGCAGATATTAGCTAAAAGAATCAGTTTCGCAAGCTCTGATGAGTCGAAGAAATCAGCAGAGATGGTGTTGTGTTATCCTGTCTATAGGAATTGTTTTATTTCCACCTTTCTACTATTACATTTGCTCTTCTCGGCCTTTCAAACCACATGCAAACGTTGTCTGGGTTAACCTGAACTGAAACGCACATACACAGAAGCTAGATTCAGCGGAAAAAATGCAACAAAATGAGCACATTTTTAAGAGCTTTCTCTACCTTAAATAGTTCATCAGCAAAGTGGAAGCAGTTTTACAACAATTCCTTCCCTTCTGCAAAGTGATATTTCCCAAAGAACCATTAAATTTTCTTACACGTATGAGCTTATAACATCCATGAGAAATACTATAGAATTCCTTATCTTGAATCATGTTTATTATTTTCATGAGTTACAGGTGTGCATTCCCCCTTTTACAAGAAAAGCCAAGGTCTGTGTTATTACACCTATTTACACAGGTACAAGTCTTGACTCTTTCATTTTCCTTTTTTTTCATTTTGTAAGGATCCTGATCATTTTTGTTAATTCTAAAACTACTCCAAAAAAAGACACCAGGCAGATTTTCTTTTTCCTCTCCTCTTTAAGTACCAAATCAAAGCAAATACCTCAGCCATTTGCCCTGGCCTGGCACCCAACTTGGATACACAGAAGCACTAAAGTGGCCAGTGTTGGGATCTTATTGGAACCCTGTGACAATGTCACAGTTCTTTGTGTGACATTTCTAGGCCTGCGGGAGACAACTACTATCATAGTCACAGCTGTCTTTGCCAACTTCATACCTAGATATGATCAGGAACTCCCAAGAGAGTAAATTTTTCTCTCAAAACCTAGAAGTACATTCTGAGTTGAACAGAAGAAATCAGAAGTATTTAATGAAGATGTCAGCTACCTTCTGGGGACAGACAAGGGGAGTTCCTTGAAGGAAACACTGCTTCCTGAGGACTTCAAGCTGGAGATGCCACCACGACCTCTGCAGTCTCTCCAGGCAGTCTCTAGTCAACTGGAAGCTGACAGGGAGATGCCTTTACTCTAGAAAAGCCCTCACTTAGAGCGGAGGTGGCTTCTTCCATCACCCTCCCTACTTGAGCTAATGAGGCAAATGAAGCACTGTGTGATTCCCTAGCCCACTCCTATTTGTGTAAGATCACTTTTCCCCTTTACCAGAAGTTCTAATATGAGGACATATAACTACCAACTTCCTGATCACCTCTCAGTCTTCACCCCATCCATAGAGGATGCACTACATCTTTTCCCTGCTGCTGGAACAAAATAGCAAACACACACAACTTGAGGATAAGAGGTTTCATGTGGCTCAAGGTTTTGGGGTATTTGGTTCATGGTTGTCTGGATAGAAGGCATAAATGGCACAATGGGCATCTGTGGCAAAATAAACCTATGACAGCCAGGAAGCAGAGGAACTGAGAAGTTGGGGAGGCACACCCCTTGCACCTCACCTGTTCCAATCAGCCTCCACTTCCTAAAAGCATATTTAGCTCTGAACTCATCAATGAATAAGTTCACCATGATCCAACTACCTTCAATAACACACACCTCAGGATACATGAGACTTGGGGGACAGTTTAAATCTAACTTATAACATTCCTCCTCTGGCCCTTCAGTGGTCCATATACATCTGATTATGCAAAATATACTTAGTCCATCTCTAGTAGTCATCAAAATCTTAATGGTTTCAGCAGTGCTAGAATCCAAACTCTCTTCCAAGACTCAAGGCAAACTCTTAGCTGTGAGACACTACACATCTTTTTAAAGTGATGGAATCCCATTGAGCAATGATGCAGGGTGAAAAACAAAAAGAAAGACTGGAGAAATGCGAAGGAATTGGATGAAAGAAAGATTGACAATCAGCAGAGTAAATGCTATGTCCTGTAGCTCCATATTCAGCACACAGGGCCAATGGTTATGAGATGTGAGGTCCAGAGGGCTCGGACTTGCTGGCTACAGCTCACACGCCTTGTCTGTTATGCTATACCCGATCTTGGGCTGAAGCTTTCCTTGGAAGAAGTTCCATGTCTCTGGCATCTTTGACCTTCTGAGGTTTCCAGTGAGCCTTTGACTTCACCTACAGCTTTATTCATTGATCTCTTCGGCACTCGGCACTGTTGACAAGGGTAGTATCCCTGCTATAATTTTTTCCTGGTCTCCTGTGCCTTCTCCTAAAATCTGTTTGGAAGTTTCTGTGACTCCATCACTCCTAAATGCTGCATTTCTAAAATTCAGCACCGCATGGATGATGCCAAGTTCTGCCTCTAGTTTTAGCAATAGACTGACCCCTTTGGACCATGGCTGCAGAAATCCCTGAGTGCTTTGGCAGTCGAGCTCAGAAAAAACACTTCTCTAAGCAGTGCTGAGTGAGATGGGTGCCTTGTGGTTCTCCTCCCACAGCATATTATTTCAAAGGAGTTGTTAATTTTGCACCCTTGAGCCTACAAATTGGGAGGACAAGAATACACCCTTCCAGATCACAAGCCAGTGACCACTTCCAGCCAGGCCCCACCTGTTAACAGTACTTTCAGCTATGAATTCATGATGATCCACTGTTGAGTGCAGCACCCTGTGATCCAATCATGTTTCCGGCAAGGAGACTTTGAAAAACCTTTTACACCTAAACCATAGTACCAGGTGCTGTTTATGCTAAAAGAAGCCCTGGCTCATGATCTGTCCCACTATTGCTGCTGCTATGATACAGTGCAGCATTCTCCAGCCTCTTTGTGCCAATCTCCTGTCCCTATATATTTCAAGGTCACCTGTGATGGGTCACAGACCTCTGCATTGCAGCTGAAACCAGCACCCTTTATGGTGCCATTTCCAGTCATATGTCCCCTCAGACACAACCCTCGGACTATAAGGCTCCCTACAAGGTCAGAGCTCCCTACAGTGTCCACGCCCTGTGGCCCCACCATGGATAACAGCAACTGCTTTCCTCTTCTCCTCATCTTATTCCCTCAAGTAACACCTCACTTCTGGCAGACTGGTACCCCGCACTATGGCTCTCACAGGGAACCGTGAAGTCCACCAAAGTTCTATGGCCAAAGTTTCCAGGATGGTCACCCAGTCCTCAGCAAGTCCCCACTCCCAAAAAACCACACTTTCTCTAATTTACATGCACACAAGATTCTCTTCTTTTTCCCTCATGACCCCTTCCTGTGGTACACTTGACTGAATTAGGCATAAATATGAGAGCACACCTCTGCCTGTTCTCATCCTGCAAATGTCAAATAGAAAAGAGAAGCCTAAGCTGGTCCTTCTGTGAGGCTGGATCTGTGGCACAGATGATCCAGTTGGCTGGAAACAAGGACCCAGCTGAGGTGGTCAGTCTTGAGCTACCCAAAGACACTGGACTGGGATGAGGAGCACCTCCAGTTCTTGTTAGGTGTTTCAATAAGGATTTGGGAGTGGACTTCTCTTTCTAATCCTCATGTTATCATACTCAATTAGATGTGTCCTGGGTCACTTGTGTCACCTGAACATTTTTTGGACATTGATTAAATTAGGATCATTTGCAAATGGAAAAGGGACCAGGAGAAGGAGGCAGAGGAGACAAAGGAAGGGGAAAAGGAGGTAAAAGGAATGAATATGTGTTATGTAAGGGCACCAACCCACACCATGAAAGAATCACAAACCTGTACTAATGAAATTAAAAAATAAAACAAGAAAAGAGATGACCCAACTAAAAAATTGAAAGATTTGAATAAACTCCTAAACAAAGAAACCATGCAGATAGCAAATAGGCCTATGAAACATTACTCAACATATGTGATCATATTAATATATTACAATAAACATGCTTTGTTGTGAAGTACTATGTTGCTTGTATTATTCTGTTCTGATCTGTCTTGTTCTGTCCTCTTTTGTTTTATTCTCTGTAAAATAAAATAAAAAATATTTTTAAAAAACAATAAACACCACATGTGTGTATAAAATAAAGTTTAAAACAAAGAAAAACAAAAAGGTAGCATCTGTCCTTCAGTTCCTACTTGCTTAGAACCACAGTGTCTGAGACCCTGTAAACAGAGACAAACACTAGGAAAAGATTTTGTGTGTAGAAATCTTGAAGTGTAGAGTGGGGAAAGGTGACAACCAACGTATGAAATTCTGTCTCCTTTAACATCAGAGTTCTCCAAAAAAAGAATAGAATTTTTTCAAAAATTCCAACTTTACACATTGCCAATCTCTACTTAATGTATGCCTTTGAAAATTTAAAAATAAACAGCACAATGGGACAAAAATCAGAGCAAATTTTATCATCAAGATTTCTGCAATTGACAGAAAACTAGTAAGTAAAAATTACAACTATCACAAACTATCACATAATTGCCTCAAGCTTTTGTAAATTTAAATAATTTCAATAACCTAGGTTTTCTTCTTTTACATGACATATGTGCAAGTATATTTGAGAACCATTTTGGGTAGAGGGCTGGAATGCTCCAGATTAATCTAGAAAGAACTGCAGGCCTTCTTCCTGTTATGAGAACTCTGAATTAATTCCTACAACCACCATCCCTGAGGGAAGCAGGTGCAAAACCAAAAGGGATGACCCACTCCCCCAATCAAAGTGCTGTTTGGCAGGGAAAACTTTGATTTTATGATCAAATGCTTATTTTTACTTCCTGCATCGGCACCCTTGGGGCGAATAAGAAAGGAGAGATTTTCTTTCTTTTGTATTTGCCAACTCCCCGCTCCTTTAGCCTCTCTGATGATCAGCCAGACATGATATAAGACTCAGTAAATAGTTCTGGCTTCGTGTTCATTCTGAGAACGAAAGAGAGATTCATGAGAACCTTAGTTCCTGGAATATTATCTGCAATCTGGACTAGTTACACACGGATCCAGCAATGGAGAGCTGAGCATCACTGTGATCTGCTAAAAAACAAGACTCCTACTCCCCAAGATGAATTGCATCGCAGTGCTATACACTGCAAACACATACTAATGCATTTTTGGCAGTACCATGAAAACAATTTTAGTTGAAAAGAAGCATTAAGCATCAGAATACAGACCCCTCAGGGAGAGGTGCCGAGTCCCTGAATGCGTTCTTTTCCAGGACCCTGGAGAGCGCCCGCACCGGGTTCAGACTGACGGAGGAGGCTGCGCACACTACGTTGGCCCCAGTAACTCTCACGATGGATGATAACAGATGGAATACTTGGCAACAATGGGCACAGCTGCGGCGAGGCCAGCACAAAGGAAAAAGAAATCACTGCATTTCAAGTAAGCACTTCTAATTATCTGTTTCTTTTTAATATGAAAAATGGTATTGCATCTCAGCCTTTGAAATGCTGAACACAAAGCAGATTTATTTTCATTTATGGCTTCAAGATGCCCTCTATCTCAATGCAAAGGAGCCCCTACCCCCAGCCTGACATTATGAGTGTATTAATATCATCACAACGAGCCTGCTTTCTAGAATGCCTGCCCTGAATGCACCATATTGCAGCCATTTCTTCTTCTAAAGCTGTTACTCTATGGGTGAAACCAAAATAGAAATTTGAAAGAAGCTGTCATTTTTCCAGAAAATTCTCTTATCCTTTCCTTTCATTTGATACCACTATCATTGAAGCAAAGTAGGGTAGTGGTAAAAAAAAATGAAAAAAATCATAGATTTTTTAATGCAGTTTGTTGTAGTCAGGGGTAGTGAGAAGAATGATTAAAATCAGGACACAGAATTTATACCATTTTTTTAATGATGATCACCCAGAGTTAACACAAGAAAGTGCAGGAAATCTGTCCACAACACTAAAAGCCCGGAATATTCAGCCAAGGGCCTGGATCCCACAGCAGTGTCCTGCATTAGTCCGGATGAAGACCTAGAGCTCATGACAATGCCTCCCATGAGTCCAACTGGAGGTCTAGACCCCACGAGAAGGACTTATGCCAGTCTCTTTTACAGATCTGTGCTGGGAAGGCCCAGAGGTCAGTGGTGGAAACTAGGAAGTCTATGCCAGCAGGGTGAAGGAGCTGTGCTGGTAGGTTGGGGGTTCTACACTGGAGCCAAGAAGTCACACTCACAACAAAAACCAGGGCTGTCCTGAAAAGCACCACTGCCACCCTCAGTGACATGGAGACCCTGAACTCCTCTGATAAGGACAGTGGAGCACATGCCAGAAAGCCAGTGTGACAAGTTTCTCCTGGGGATTAAATGGCACACGTCTTCCCCTCTGGAGCCAGGAAGCAGCGATGCTCATGTAAGGACCAGAGCTCCCCCAAAGCGAACCACAGCCACTCTCACCAACAAGGTCCTGAGCTCCTCTGATGACAGAGGTCAAACTCACCCTGGGCAAACTGGTCATGATGAGCTCCTGCAGGAGAACCAACAGCTCAAACAGCAACATGCAGGAGAACCCATGACACGTAGCTTCTCCTTCTCCATGTCTCTATTTATGCTGGCAACTTTTCTCAGGTGAAACATCTACGCTCAGCACCATGCTGATTTAATTCATCTGGCATTGAACTGACCACCAGTTTTTAATCCACAACACAGTTCTACTCAGTTCTATAATGTTGAAGGTATTTTCTGACCTCTCTGAGATGCATTTCAAAGAAAGAAAATCACAGTATGGCACTGCAGTCAGGGTTTGCCAGAGAATAGATTTAATTCAGAATACATAATTTATGGGATTATTTTATTATATTCACCCAGTAAAAGTCAAATGCAGAAGAGTACAAGAGGTCTGTCCAGGTACTAGAGAACTAAAGAATTCAGCTAAGGAACTGCACCCCATAGTAATGTCCTCCAAGAGTCCAACTGAAAGCCTAGACCACATGTCTCATGCAAGTCTGTAATCAAGTATCTGCATTGCAAAGACCCAAAAGTCATGGAGGTCTGTGAGCTAGAAAGTCTGTGCCAGCAGGGTGAAAGCTCTGTGCCAGCAGGCTGAGGGGTCTGCACTGGAGCCAGGAAGTGATGCTGAAGATGAGGACCAGAGCTCCCCTGAAGAGAACCACAGCCACCCTCAGTGACAGCAAGGACCCAAGCGTCTCTGACAAGGAGAACTGCTGAGTTTGCATCAGGAAAACCAACGTGACAAGCTTTTCCAGAAGAAGCAACAGCACAGCATCTTCCACTCTAGTCCTCCATTTATGCTGTTCGTAACAGTGCTCAGGTGGGCCTTCCACATCCACAGCAATGCTGATTCAGTTCATTCGAGTTGACCCTCAGTTAATCCACCACAGGTGGTATTAGCTTTCCGGCAAACTTAGTTTGAGGATTTAAGTTCAACAGTGATGATTTGCCAAGGTTCTAATACTGAGAAAAGTAGTGAGGCACTTAATAAATATCTCTCAAATCAAGAATCAACTGCAGAATCTCATCCCGGTGGCTTCAGTACTCTTGGTTTCTGCACCCGTGGCCACCCTGGGAGCTTCCATCCAGCTCCCAGCTACATGCAGGATCTACATGCAGATTCTAACTGAGGCCTGGTCTTCAGGTCCCTGCTCAATGCCACTCACCTTTAGGGTCAATTTTCTCCCTCTCAGCTGTATTTTTTGCAAAAACTATGAGTTTCACCCCATGCCTGCTGATCTGATGCTGTGGATCCACAACTCACACAATGCCAACAACACATACATACAACAGGCACCGTACATACAATACCCAGCAGCACATCACAATCATACACACCCTGTACACTACACTCAACACACATGACATGCAAACATGCTATATGCAGCATGGATGCAAGTGACACACATATGCATACAATACAACACAATGCATGCCTGCAACATGTGACACAAAACACATGCTGTACCCTGTGAGTGTGTATCGTACTCCACACATAATACACACATGCAACACATGCCTCACTTGTGAGGGAGTTTACAGCTGAGTTCTGGGGCAGTCCTCCGCTAATGTGCGATAGAATAAATTAATCTACCAAACAAGGGACCCAGCTGTTCCCACGAGCTCACATGCCATGAGCAAGACCCAGACTGCAATGACCATGAGACAGGATCTGAGGATCGTGTTCTCCCAGCTGCACTGGCCCCTGCACTGTGCGTGCGGAGCAGTGTGGACGCTGCCCCGATGACTGAGCCCCATCCCTGCATTCCCAAGCTCCTCCTCCCTCCAGGTCTGGAACTCAGCCTGGAAGCCAGGGCACCTGCAGTTCTGTGAGGGTCCAATGCTGCCCTCAACCTGGAGCTGCCCGCTGTGGCCTGGCCTTGGCTTGGAGTCCTGCCATCTGAAACTCGGGGTGGAAATCATTTACTCAGCATTAGATTTGCATGCAACTAATGCTGTGATCCCCACTTTGCACAAAAGCAAAGCTTTACTAACTCCTTTATTTACTGTAACTCTGTATATTTCAGACATGACCTCCTCTTCCTTGAATTTGGTACCCATAAAAAGCATTCATTCAATAACTATATTCCTATATTTTTCTAAAGTTGATTTGCATAAGGGATATAGACAAGTATACAACACTTAAGCAAAATACTTCATGCCTGAGCCAAAAAGGGCTCTTATTTCACACCTGGGGATTATTGAAAATGTGGATTTGTAAGGTTACTGTAGAGGTCTTGCTCGACACTTCTGTGGCATGCAGTGTGAAAGTGAACAAGCTTTTTCTGGGACTGTTGGTATGAAAGCATTATTATGGGCCAAAAAGAGGTTGTACACAGAGTAGAGCCTGGAGAACACTGGGATCTAGAGAAAAAGACTTCCCAGGTCTCCTACTTGCCCTGGAGCTGAGGCATTACGGAACAAGTCCTCCAGCCCCACCCAACTGAGTCACAGGGGAAGCACTGCAGGACTGCAGGGAAATACAATGTGTCCAGGTTCTTCCTCCCTCCCTCTCTCTCCCTCCCTCTCCCTCCCTCTCCCTCCTTCTCTCTCCCTCTCTCTCTCTACCTGTCTCTGTATCCTCTTTTCCCTCCCCTGTCTTTCTCCCTTTGGGGGAGGTTTTCAAAAATGATCCTCAATCTAGATGAGAAAAGAAGATATGGGAATTGAACAAGGCAGTAAAGTCATGTTGTGGTAGAATTTCTTGTACTGGCTGATGCTTCAGTTACAAGAATCAATGACCTCCCTTGGGCAGGCATCTCACACAAAGATGGCAATTTTTGTCTCACCTGGGATCACCTAATTGGATCAGAAGATTTCAAGCATGAACCTGAAGATTTTTTTTTTTAATCTACAACAAAAACCACAAAGAAGACGGAAACAGAATTCACCTCCGAAGAAATCTAAATGAGATGTGAAAGATTCCTGATGTTCTGAACAAAGCCAGGAACAAGAGTCACTGCTGAGGCATCAGTGAGGACCTCAAGCTGCTCTACAGCAGCAGGCCTTGCAGGGAGGCAGCTCGACCTCCCAGGAGGTGCTGAGCAGGCGAGGAGAGGAGCTTGTTTGTACAGACAGCATGGGGCCCAGGAGGAGGGAGGGGATGTATTTTATTCATAAGCTCTAGTCCTGCAGAAAGGAAGCAAATTGGTTTCATGTGTAAGCAACACTCAAGCCCAAGAAAATGCATGGGCTGCACCCAGGGAGAGGGAGCAGCCTGTAGTCTGGGTCACTCTCACACTGACCCAGGGCTTGGGCAGGACGCCAGACGGGTCAGGTGGCCCTCAGAGGAATGCTTTAATGCGGAATACCAAGGGCCTCCACCAGTTCTGTTCATTACTCCATCCCCATACTAGAACAGGGTAATTTCTATATCAAGATATAGAAAGGGTGAGAAACAGAAAAACTTTACTCTTTGCATTTCCTCCAAGTCTCTTCCATCTAACCAGGAGGCTCATTTTTAAACCCCACCCCCTAGCATAATGGGGCACCGGAAGTGCTCTGACTCTCCCTTGCCCATTGTGCAGATGCCATAGAACCAGTCAGTATTACCATCCACCTGCTCCCTGCCACCTTTTTCTCACGATGCCAGCTCCATCCTCCAAGAGTGCCCAAAATGCTGCAGCCCTCCGGGGAAGAAGCAATCAAAGCACAGACGCTCCTGTAGAAAGATCCACAGGGGTCCATTTCTTCAGCCTGGCAGCCAGATGGACCAGCATGTCCACTGGGGGAAAAGCTGGACCAGGCCCATTAGAAGAGAACAGACTGAGAAGTCTCTGCAGTGCCTCAAAGTAACCAGCAGCCTAAATACATTTGAAAACTGAAGTGCAGTGTGGATCAATACACCCAAGCCGGGCAGAGGGTTATGCAGTCAGCTGAAACCCTTGCACATTCCAAGTTTCTTTTCTTTAGGTTCAAGGAGTTCATGCATCTGAAATGTGGAAGGGGGAAAGGTCAGCTTTTCCATTTTCACAGAGAGAGGCATGTCTTTGGAGTAATCGGTGTTTGGGATTACGTGTTTTGTCCCATTTATTCAGAAGACTTTTTATTGCATTGGCCTAAAACTGGTGGGGAGATTGGGGTGCTTCACCACTGTCCAGAGCTCATAAAGGTGATGGCTGTGAGTCTCCTGGGGTGCCTGAGTCTTTCCTGTAATGGGACAAACCTTAAGTCCAATGCGCAGTTTTTATTTACCATGACTTCCTCTTTTAGGAGAAAGCTGGTGAGGACACTGGTAGAGTGAGAGTCCTCCTTTTGATGAAGACAAAGATTTTCCAGGCCAGGATGCTGTCCTTGAGCAGCTTTCCTGATAAACAGAAGACCACTTTCTGGGATGCTCTTGTACTATCGTATTTCACCCCCCTGACAGCTCAGCACCGGTGCGATTATTAGAATAGCAGTAACTGAAACCAGACTCTCTCCTTAAAGTGACCACAACAGGTCTCTCCTAAAAAGAGACGGGCCAGGGACTACACTGGGAGGACTATCGGGGCAGAAAGCTTGGCAGCAATGGACACAAGAAACTTGTAAGGAGAAGCTCAGATGCTGATGGCCCAGGTGAGGCCTTCCAGAGTTTGGCAGGCTGTGAATCTTGTGGACCACTCTGTGCCTCAATTTCCTCTTCTGTAAAAAAAAAAAAAAAATTAAAGCTGCACTGTTCTGAGGAATAGCTAACCTGCAAAGACGGGAGAGCAGGAGCGAGCCCTCGGTCCCCCCGAATCTCATAGTCCCGCTTGACCTCGTCTCCATCCTCACCCAAAGCAGTAGAGCCAGTGCATATTAAGAAGATTTTTTATATGGATATAAAAATCTGGAAAGGGCGGGTAACTTGGGATCCTGAATTATCAAAGGAATCAACAGTGATCCAAGAGAAACAAGGGATCTAGAGTTAACTCAGCAGCCTAGCTAAGGTTTCGGAACAGCTATTCTTCTTCCACTTGAAACACTTTTACTCTTCCGACTTGGATGTCTGAGGCATCACTGGCTCCTTTTTCAAACGCCTTCCACCTCACAGAATCACTGAAAGCTATGAACAATGCAAAAAATGGAAATTTCTCTGAAGATTATAAAACACTAAGGAAATAATTATAATAGCTAATGTCAACAATTTCCTAAGACCCTGTCTTCCTAATACTTTTCTGAACTCATTCCTGTATTAATAAATTTGATATTCACAACACTCCCATGAAAACAATGCTATTCTCCCCTTCACAGATGGGGAACGGTGAGCCCACAGCCACTGAAGCCGAAGGGGCTAGCAGGCTCTCGGTGTAGACAGCCCTTCCCCACAACCAAATCTGACCACGGCACTAAGCCATGTGCAAGAGACCCACAGATGGACTGATGCAAACAAAACTCATGCAAACTCACATCACGGTCAGACCCTACTAAGGGGAGCGGTGTGCCCGGCTACTGGTCCTGCGGGAGCCCTTGTGCATCGTAGATGAGTAGCCCGTGACTGCAAGGTCAGCCGAGGAAGGGTAAGACCGTGAGAGTGGTGGAAGGCAGTCAGTCCTCCGTCATGGCCCTGCGGGTTCACCACCGTGGATGGAAAATACACAGCTAGACACTGAGCTGAACACAGATAGGACCTCTCTCGTTAATCACAACAAATAGCATTTACACTGTATTCATTACTACAAGCAATGTCGGAATGATTCAAACTATATAGGAGGATTTATGCACTTACAAACACGGGGTCATTTTATACAAGGGACTTATAAATCCACAGATTTTGGTATCTGTCAAGAATTTTGAAGGCAATAGAAAAGAAGAATCTTAGAAATGGTAAATATAGAAAAATGTGCTTTACATAGTTGCCTGTAAAAAGTGCATAGTTTTCCAAGAAACTCATAAACTTTCACTACTACTGTTGTATACAATTTTTACTATCATACAGATGAGCTTTGGCAAATACACTGTATCATCTTAGAAATTATGCAATTAATGTGAAATTGACTTATGTTTGCAATGTGTCTTCCTTTGGTTTACAATCAGTTTTAAAATTTCTGTATAAAGGTGTATTTCTTTTTCATGAGTTTATGGCGATAAAAACAGCCAGCTATTTTTTTATAGCTGGCTGTTTTTATTAGTGTATCCCAGTTTTTTTATGCAGAGATGTGCTGATTAGAAGTAGTTATGGACTCTAACTACACAATTAAATTGCATGGTTAAAAAAATCTTGAAACCAATCCCTCATGATTACCAAAGGATGATTACAGATAAAAAAAAAAAATCCACCCATCAAACCACTCACTGTATCAAGAGGGAAGCGAGGGTGAGATAAGTTAGTTTAGAGAAACACTCAGAATCAGGTTATTGTCTAAAGGCCACTAGGAAACTAAAAGATTGTAGTCAGTAAGATTAACTACAGACGTGCTATCCCAGGGACACTGTCCACCTGCATAACTACCTCCATACATGGAGTTTCATCACCCAAAAACTTTTCAATGTATACATGCAAAACAAGAGTTCAAACTCTAGTAAAATTTTAACATAGCTTTTATAGAAATATTCAAAGATGAGCAAGTGACTTACAGTGTATTAGGGACTTGCCTTTTCCCCAGTGTTCTAAAGTATATATGCGCCAAGTGAGAATATCCCATAATTTATCAAACATCCAGATAGTGTCTCCAGTGCAGTTGATTTACTTTCTCCATCAGAAAGGTCAGTGTCCTTGGATTCTAACAACATCTGAAAGTATCCATCTAATTAGACCATAAAATCTATGGGAAAAATTCATTTTACCTACCTGTCATTTGAGTTTTGATTGTTGAACTTTCTAATGAATGAAAAGCGATGGATAAAATTACTAGCAACCGAAACAAATGTAATGCCAAGTGCTGGACCCATGACTTAGGAACAGTGGACTGTAACAGCCAGGATTGATGCATCAGTGAAATTCAGCTGCTCTCTTTGTGGTGTCCTTCGGGATCTGGGCCTGCAGGAATGTGCTCACCTTAGGATTCCAACTTTAGGACTTGAAATGGAAGAGTCCAGCTTTGCCTTTCCAGCCCCAAGTCTACCGGGTTTTACTCTGTATTCACACTGGCTGCACCAGGCAACAACGGGTGTTCCCAGCACCCAGATCAAGCCCACCCAGGGGAGAGAGGGAGATGTGCCCTCGGGGTGAAGGCTACACCAGCTACTGCTGACGGCCTCCACCGTGAGGGAGGGAATTCGGAAACAGTTTTCCTGACTCAGAGAAAGGGAAACGGAGGCTTTGAGGGCCATGAACCTCCTCGTTGTCCTACGGCGGGGTATGCTTGTGCGTGTAGTTCACAGACATGACAGTGGGATGGGCAAAGTGCTGGCTGTTCTCAGCTCTCTGCGTTTGGGGGTCCTATGTAATGTGCCAGGGCACACTCTGTCCAGCCACCCCCGGCAGTGACTCTGAGATCGTCAGAGTGTCTTGTGCCATACCTTCACCAACTACAGAGACAAGTTCGGGTAAAAGTTTCACAGTATTGTCCAAAGAATTAAATGAGTTAGCAGTTAAATCCAATCACTCCTGTCAAATCAGACAAGCTAGGCGAGATGACCATAATGTCAAATAAATGGCATGCATGTCTTAAAAGAGGTTGTAAAAAATCCTTAGGAATGAGCAAAAGTATGGTCATTTACCAGATAAGAATAGCTCAGAGAGGGAGCGCAGTGTGAGCTGAACCTCAAAGAGGGGCCGAATGTTGACAGAGTTAGCTCCAGGCCACACTGTGCAGGAGGGATTGACCTTGGGGCACCAGATGGGGATTGCTGGACGCATTGAGCTGGGGGGTTAGTGATTCCAGCAATAGTAACTAAAATGGTCCTGGGCTTAGCAGGTCTTTCTAGCTGTTTTACATGTTTTATTAATTCTCAAAATGCCCAATGGCATAGACACTGTTCTTATCTCTGCTCCACCCATGAGGAACTTGGGCACAGAGAGATTTAATGAACTGCCAGAGGTTCTAGTTAACATTTGGCAGAGCCAGGATGAAATCAAGGTAGCAGTCTGTGTCCAATCTTGGTGTCCCTCGGCAGTAAAGTCAATTACTTCTGAACCAGCGAATGTCTTGGGAATGTCCTTGGAATCTGCGTTATCTTATTTGTCTATCCAGGCCTTCTTATGTAAGATAGGCTCAGAGAGAGGCACTAAAGGATCTCTTTGAAAATTTGTCTGCGTGATTTACCAGTTTGCATTTGTTTTAGATTCTGAAGAGCCCTGTGATCCTTTCATGACTCCCCTGGTTCCCTTATCAAACCAGTCCTGCAGAAGGCATGTTTCTCAGGGTCTCTAGGGTGTTACCTCTGAGGATAGATTACTCCATTCAAAGTGACTATTTAAAAGCTGCCAAAAGAGGTTAACTGAGCTATAATGAGCTCATGCAGTCTGCAGCTTCCCCTCAGCCCGGTGCAGACCTGCTGGAGAGACCACCTACTTATATCGCTGAATGACCCACCTTCTGAGCCTTTCTGGTTGAGTCTTAATGTTATTTAGGTTACGCTCTGCACACTCACACTATAAACCGAAAGGTAAATCCGAATGCTTGACTAGGGCAGGCTATGCAGTTTACAAGGAAACCTTCACAGGAGGTGCTAAACATCTCATTTACATCCCTTTGGGAGACAGCCATAAGAACAGGGGACATCTCTGCTGAAGCCAGAGACAGGTAGGCATGTCCACTGAAGAGCCAATATGTCCTTCACCTCAGTGAGTAACACAAGCAACAACTCCACACAGTAAGATTTGATTTAACAACATGATTACATCACCCTTCGATGACAACTGTTTGAATTGGTTATTATACTAGGATTTACAAATGGTCAAGATCAAGTTCGATAATTCCTTTATATGTAGATAAAGAGCTTTTGCTCAAGAAATAGAGCTTTATGGCTACCTTGAGAAGTCATTTTGGAGAAACAATTTCACACTTATTTCTTTCTTTTAAAGTTTGAATTTTCAAAGAAAGGAGACGGTGTAATAGTCACCTCTAGCAATGTCACGCGCATGTTGATTTGTGCGCGAGTCTTAGGAATACAGTTTTAGAGTCTCGGGCACACACACTGACACCCATGGAGACAGCTTTTCAGTTACGTTTCCATCAAGCGCAGCCTTCTCTGGGAATCCTCACTTCCCAGGCTTCTTCGGGCTGGCCTCCATGTTCTTTCATCAGAACCCTCTATGATTTTGAAAGTTTTCTTGCTTTCCAGCACAAAAAGTTTCTTCTTTAAATTAAAATTAAATGAAAGAGACCTTTGTTTGCAGTGATAAGGAGCAGGCATTCTTCCTACACAGTTAGAGTTAAAATCATCTAACTTCTGCTACCACTACAATCCCTTAACTCTATGTCAAAACAGACACGGGAAGGTTGCAGAAGGAACAGCACAAAAAACAGGCTGAAGGTGGGTCTCAGGTTGCCAGCAGTGACATGGGGACAGTTTTCCAGGTCTCCTGGGTGCCTTGTATCCTGAACTTACAGCAAAAGAAGTTTCTTGGGGGCTGGGGATTTAGCTCAGTGGCTCTAGTGCTTGCCTGGTAAGTGCAAGGTCATGAGTTCAATCCCTGGTACCAAAAAGAAGAGAAGTTTCTAAGCCAAAAACTCCAAGGCACAAAAACAAACCAACAAACAGCTTGTTCTCTCCAGGCAAAGGAGCAGGAAGGGCCACCCCAGCAGAGACTGGTACACAGTAACATGGAGATCACAGGAGGAAGTTGCCGCCTGCCCCATCCCCATCCTGCTGTAAAGGTGGAGCCAAGGCCTGACTTTCCCTAGTGAGGCTGCAGTGAAAAGCCAGATCCCATTCCCTGGGGAGGCAGAGAGTGACCATTAGGGAACCACGGCTTCCAGGCCCAGCTGCTGCCAAAGCCTCTCTCTGAGAACGTTAGTGAATGTCCACCATCACCCCCAACAGGATGTGAGTGAGGCCACTGGGAAGGTGCAGTTCCTATTCGGGAAGGTGAGGTCTCACTCGAGCATCAGTGAAAGCTCAGTAGGGAACCTGGACTTCTGTCCCTAGGGTAGCAATGAAGGATTGCCCCCCATCTGCCGAAGTACAGAAAACAACTACCTAAAACAGAGGTGTAAGTCAGATTAAGAGTCTCACTACTTAACCTGAAAATGTGTAAGTTTCAGTCCAAAATTAACTGTCATCTAAGGCACAGTGGTGCATTCCTGTAACTGCAGCATTCCGGGAGGCTGAAGCGGGGCAGTCATTAATTTGACCTCAGCCTGGGCAATTTGGCAAGACCCTGTCTCAAACTTAAAAAGGTTAGGGATGTAACTCAGTGCAAAGCTCCTGGACTCAATCTTGCTGGGGAGGGGATGCTTATTGTTCCAAGAAATAGAAGATATCAAGTTGAATGAAAAAATAACTAATATATGCTAACAGCAATATGATAAATACTGGAAGTATCTGGCAAGATTTATACAGAAGCATCGCAAATATGTTTAACAAAAATTACAAGCATACTCAGACTTTAAAAATATAAAATATCAGAAAAAATAGAATGTATAAAAATGAAAATTTTAGAACTAAAGGGGAAATATCTTTTTGGTATTCCAATAGATAGACTCTACACAAGAATGCAGTAGATAGAGGCAAAAATCCATATGGAATGGAATGGAATGGAATGGAATGGAATGGAATGGAATAATAATGGTTGCTCAATCTGAAATACAAAAGGAATATAGACTATAGGAAAATAAACATGAAGAAAGCCTAAGGACTTCTGGGACTCTAGGATACAATACAGGATAGAATGGGCTGATGTAAGATGTTACAAAAGACTTAACATTTGTGTTATTACAGTTCCAGAAGGAGAGAAGAAAGGGTGATGGTTAAAAGTATTCAAAGATATTAGTGGCTGAAAACTTTCAAATTTGGCATAAGCCATAAATCTATAGTTTCAAAAAATCTGTAAACCCCAAAGAATAGGAACCCAAAGGAATTATCAAGATAGATAATAATTAAAATCTTTAAAACTAAAAACTAAGAAAAACTTTAAAGAGGTAAGGAACTATAGAGTGCTTATAAGTGGAAATGATTTAAGGGATCATGAATTTCTTATACAAAACATGGTGCCCAGAGGTCCACAGTATTTTGAAGTTCTGCAAGAAAAGAATTTATAACCAGAAAAAATAAGTCACTGAGGGATGAAAGGTAAATAAGACATTCTCAGATGAAGAAAAAAACAAAACAAAATAAATGAAAAACACACAAAAACTGGTCACCAGCAGAGCTAACCTTTAAAAAGTACCAAAATAAGACACTTAAACAGAAAAGGGATGAAAAAGGAGGAGTCTTGGAAATCAGGAAAGAAGAATTGACAAAGAAGCAAAGCTATCAGCAATCACAATAAGCTTTCCTTGAGAAAGAATAAAGGATGTAAATGGAGGAAAAACTACACAGCACTCAAACTGATTAAAATTATATTTTAGAATGTGATCAATCATGCAAAAATAATTTTTACTTATAGCAAGCAATGACTAAAAATACTGTACAAAGACATACACTTTCTAATTAGGTAGAAAAATAAAACTCTAATGATCAAATAATTTATGGGAAGAAAAGAAAAAGATTGGCTTCAATTCCAGCTGAGAGAGCGAGAGAGACAGAGACAGAGAGGAGACAGAGACAGAGAGACGGACATAGAGAACAAAGAAAAATAGAGAATAAAAGATAAAATGGAAAGTTTATACTATAACATATTGATAATTACATTAAAGATAAATGGTCTAAATACACAAGCTAAAGCAAAGATTAGCAGAATAGGTTATAAAACATGGCCCAACTGCATGCTTCCTACAAGAAGCTAACTTCAGATATAGCAGTTGTGGACAAGTTGAAAGCATGGAAAGAGACTTATCAGGTAGATATAATGCAAAGAAAAATGAGATATAACTTTTGCACAGTCAGGTAAAGTAGACTGCAGAGAACAAATTTACCAGGCACAATGGGGAGATAATTTATAGAAAACAAGCATAGTAGCCAAAGAAAACAGTAGAATCTGGAAAGCTTTTGAACCAAACAAGAACTTCAAAATATGCAAAGCACAATTGAGAGAACTGAAAGGATTGAACAAATACTAACTATAAAAGGAAACTCACTGTCTCTTGACAGCACAACTAGAAGGAAAACAAGCTCATTGAAGAACTCAAAAACAATATAAAACAATAGACCCTAAACACTTCAATGAATAGAGATGTGTGCTAGAAGAATTTCTTTTAAAAATATTTCCACAAAATCAAATGTATATTTTTTGAAAAAGTTATCAATTATATCTACCTGTGAATATAATCTTTATTATAATTTCTATTGTCCTGTACACTTGAAATGTTTCCTAATAGAAGTCAAAAGATAGGCAATAAATGGAACTTCCTCTGTTTTTTATTAGGATAACATGCTTAGATTATTACAATATTATACATGAACCTGGTAGATATTTTGTGTATATGTGTGTACTGAAGATGAAGCCCAGAGTCCTTCCCACTGACCACTGGGACTCAGGGTTTAGAGTTCCTTAAACACTGAGTATATTCTCAGTCCTTTTTGTACTTTATTTTGAGACAGTGTCTTACCTAAGTTGGGTTTTAACTTGTGAACCTCTAACCTCAGAGTGCAGGGATTACAAGCATTTACCACATCCTTTTCTTAATAGATATTATTAAAATATTTTAATAAAGTAGAGATAGTTTTCCTGTGGGTTTTTCAATACAGAGAACCACAGACTCTCACTGGTATATTTTGCCTTCTTTTTTCTTTCAAATAGCAAACATTCACTAAGTGTCTATTTGGTCAAGATGAGAAGACATTTTTTCCTAAATGATTTCAGTCTAGTTGGAAAGGAAGATGTATGAGTCAGCACTCTGTGTCCTTGTGAGGAGTACAGAAGAGTGTGTTGTGTAGATGAGCATCTTTCAGGTGCAGACGCGGGTGCACTGGCGTCTGTACCCCGCGTGGGAACTGAGTGCACATGGATGAGGAAGGAGGTGCTCACATGCACAGAAGGGAAGGAATAACCTTTGAAGAGGGAATTTAACCTCTATTAAAGATGCCATGCAAAGAGAATGAGCAAACACCACTGAGTTTAAGCAATACTACTCTTGCTCCATGAAATGGTGGAGTGGCCGGGAAGAGTTAGTGCTATCAATCAGACATTGTCACCTCACATATCACAGGGGGATGTACATATTCTCTGTGACCAAGTCCTCAGATGGACAGTCATCTCCTTGTTTTCCCAGGAGGAGGAGGACAATTACCTGATCTGTTTGCACAGAGACAGTGACAGTAGTTAGTAACTCTTGAGACACACACAGCAAGGCAGCTGGAGTCTTAGGCCACACAGCAGTTCATAATTTCTTGTGGATTAGGACTTAGGTAGTAGCGCATGAGACATGGGATCGTCCCACGCTACTCTAACCCAGGGTTGCACTGAAATGGGAATCATGGGAAATCCCAATTTATTTATTGGTTTATCAGACTCAGCCAGATCCTCAGCATTATTGTGGGTATTTCCCTGTCCTGTTTTATAATGTTTAAAAAATAAAGTCTACTGGATGGCAAACAATAAGTAATGCAATCTTGCTCCTAAAATGTTGCTGTCGATTAGTTCAGAATACAACTCAATGACTTTATCCTAGAATCAGTAAGCAACCACAGAGAATTAGTAAAAGCTATCAAAAACAAATCAGAAAAATGACTCTGGAGGGATGGAAAAGTAGAGACAGCTGAGATGACCACAGCTGTTTGAGCGTTTAATTATAAGGGACAGAATGAGTCTAGATACAGCACACAAAGAGAGAAGGCAACATGTCTGGAAGGTATTTTGATCCAAGATAGGACACACAATTCATTTTGTGGGAGGCTTTATTGGCTTAAATAAGGGTGTGGAGCGCAGGCTTTACTTTGGGAAATCCTGAGAACGTAGGTCAGAGTGGGCACCTGCCCATGGAATCTCTGTGAGAGAAACAAAGTGCAGCAATGTTGTCCTGAGTACAGATGTTTGATTAGAACATGAAAAATATAGGAAAAATCAGCTTCTGTTGAATAAGCAGTGCAGACATAAACTGCTTGCTACAGCAATGCACCAAAAGGAACCAAGGGGAACTGTGAAATCCCTTTTGGAAGGAGCATGGCTCTTTCTGTCTGGCAGCTTGGACACTGCAGACAGTGCTGATAAATGGCCCTTCATATTTCAGTCACTTGCGGAAGCAGAACTTGGCTTTCTGGCTCCTACGGTGGGTGCCCAGAAGAGCAGGGATGGTGCTCTGCTCCTTTATCTGAGGGTTTAGACTGAAACACCTCACCCTGCACAGCCATTCCCAGCACCACAGAGAGAGGGAAGAGCCCACACCCTCACGCTTCTGCTTCAGTGGACGCTGCCCTTCCTGGACACACTGCCTCAGTCCAGTGGCCATGTCTCACACAAGAGGATCAGCACTGTGCAGCCGTTCCCTGAATTCAAACAACTTCCACTCTCATCTGAGTCACTTGTAAGTGGTTTTGATAAATTTTATGACAGAAAATGTGACTTTGGCACAGAAAAAGCCTCACTCCATTCAATGGGGTTTAAAAATCGATTGGACAATGATTTGCCCAATTTATAATGCAAGCTGGCTCTGTTCACAGTGCTACCTAGGATATGGGACACCCAGGGTTCTCTTTCCTGGCCCTGCTCGTACACCTACGATGGTGAAGACGGTGGAATGGAGCCCAAGCAATGCACCTTTGTTCTTGGTCAAAGTCATTACTAAACCTTTGCCTAAGGAGAGCGCCACACCTTCTCAATATGATGCCTTTAGATATAGTTACTGTTTTTGCATTTAGCATCTTCTTCACAAGAGCAGCAATGGTTCCAAAATTGCAAGAAAATGATCAACACTCCAATAGAAGATGAGTAATTATCATGAGTGGGGCTATAAGCGATTAGAAAATAGAAACAATAAAGAAGCACATGGAAAATGTCCAAGAACATTTGTAATAAAAGCAGAGAAATTTAAGCAACAATGCAATTCAATTTTACACCTATTAGATTAACATAAATCTAAATAGATGTTAGGATTTAATCCAGACTGAGACACACAGAATCACACTAATTCCTTCTCAATAACATTGTTAATTGGCACAATTGTGGAGAAGACAATGGTAGTGCATTTCAAGAGCAAAAAGAAGTGTATTAATTTTTGACATATTAATCCTACTCCTGGGCATTTAGTCCCAGGAAATCCTGCTGCAATGTCTCCCCACAGCTCATATCACGTGGCCAACCCTGACAGTAACTGAAATCTAGCTCTCCTGACCCACTCCCCTGCATCTCTCTCAAGCAGAGCTCTGCACAGACAAAGCCTGGCAGTGGGCAGAGGTCTCCAGAAACCCATCCAGAAGCCCCTCCCCTCCAACAACCGCAACCTCAAATGCAGCTGATGGACAGGAATTGATGCCCAGGGTCCAGTGAGCTCCCAGTGAATACATGTCAAATGATTGAATTAAAGACCTCCATGTGGACAAATTATCTTCATTATAAAACAGTAACACTCAAGGATGCTATCCATGACATAAGTGTCCATACTACTGAGTTTGAAAAATAAAGATAAATCAGTCAGATAAAGAAGAGTTTGAAAGGTCAAGGTCACTATCATCTAGCTAAGAGGAGTAAGCACTGAGAACTTGTTCCATGTTTGAAAAAAGAAACACACACACAAATTTGTTAAAGCTGTGAAGGACCAGAAGGAAAACATCCCTACACCACAGTATTACCAGCCTTCCTCTTTCATTTCCTTTTTTGTTAGTGCATGATCACAATACATAATTAACACATTCATCACAGGAATTCGGCACATGCACATATTGCATTTTCCCCCTTTTCCCCCTTTCTCTCCCCTTCTCCATCCTTCTTCGAGGTCTTGGGGAGGATTCTGGACCAACAAAATGTGTGTGAAATTCTGCTCCCTGCATTCAGGTTATCCGTCTTTCCCATCCAAAAAGTTAAGGACGTTCTGCAGCAGTAACCCTCTGACTGCCTCTCAGCAACAGTCTCCACATTCTGCTTCTAAACTTTGATTAATTGTAGTCCAGTTCCATCTTGGACGATCCATCCATTTAAATTTGCAAATTTGCCCAACTTTCCGAAGAAGTTACAATATCCTGCCTAGTCTCTGGTATTTTTCATTTCCTGCACTTAATGGAACTTGGTTCCTTATCTAAAATGAGCTCTGGGCCGGGCCACTGAAGTTAATTCTTCCCTCTTAGCATGTTCATTAACTCCTATGCACACCGCGGCTGACCAGATAAATCTCTCCGTGCAAATGGTTCCTTCCGGGGGTCGCCCCACCAGGCGGCCTGCGGACTGATAAATTTGGAGAAAAAGTGACTGAATCATCCACTCTTTTTAAATGAGCTCCTTGCTTCTTCTTTTTCCCTTTTCTCAAATGATAGCTAGAAAGTGAGACTGATTACAGGGGCCACAACCCTGTGCCCCATGGAATTCAGCTTCCCAAGTCACTAACTCCTCCCTCGGTGAGTTCTCCAAAGAGAACTTTTGGGGGCATTATTTCGTAGCATCCGAAGCAAAAACCCAACCTGAACAATTCAGCTCAGGTTTTGTCCTCCAAGAGTGCTGACTTTTTGAAAGCTTTGAAATTAATTTATATTTTGAAATACCACATTGAAGCATGATTTGCGCTATTAGAAGAACATCGTTACTAAACTGGATTATTCTTTGCTTAAAGTTGTCTTAGGTTATTGTGGGCTCAGGTCTACAGGTCTCTGGTTTTGCATTTACAACTTCTGTTCTTCTCAGAGTTTCTTGCTTTTCTCATTAAACCTTTCCATCCCATCCATTGCTCATCGTTTCTGCCTCTGCTCTCCGCTGTGAGATTGGATGGATTCTACAAATCACAGGGAAAAATGGAGAAGTAGGCATCTTACTCCTTTTCCTATTGCTAAATAAAGCTGAACAGCCCAGGCTAAGTCTGTTGTAAAGAGTAAAAGTTTCTTCAGCCATGGCTCTCATGGCAGGGAAGGCGTGGAGAGGGCAGCTGTGTGTGGCTAAGGTCACTCTTGCTGGAGAAGACCCTGCAGTTTCCCACGCAACAGCTTCCATGCTGAGGAAGGCTCCCCCCTTCTCCTCACGTCCAAAAACAGGAGTCAGGTTCAGTGTCCCCCTTTTTAATACCTCGCAGTAGGAATTTGATTTTATCAAGCACTTGGGTAGGGGGCACCTGAGCCATAGAAGCAGCCTCCAGTGAACACTGTCATGACACCTCAGGCAAAGAGATGCATCTTTCTCCCTTGTAAAAATTTGCCAAAGCTGTAGCACAAAGAATAGGTTGAGGGAATGACCTCAGCTTTTGTTCAAGGCAAAGATGTGCAAGAGGACAAGTGGCAAGTGCTGGCGGGTCTGCCTGCAATGTGAGCCCGGACTTGGCTGAAAGAGGGCAGGGTCGTTGGTCAGGCCTTGCAAGGTCCAGAGTCTGAGATGCCCAGACTCGGCTGTGACCTTCCTCTGCTCCATGCCAGCGAGACACACACGGAGTGCTCAGACAGGGACAATAAATACAGGAAAACGAGCACCATATTTATGACCGAGTCAGTCTGCAAAGTGTTCTTCAGAACGGAGTGAGAAAATATTTTAATGAGAAAATGGGAATTGCATAAATCATACTAGCATAAAAATTGAACTTGGAGGGGGGTATCTGTAATCCAAAATATTTATGAAGTTCCACAGTTGTTTCAATATCTATAAATATAATTCGTGCCTAGATTTTCCTATTGATCACCTAACATATTTCATGTCATGCACTTTAACCCGTGAGAAGTGTTGTCATCTATCTTTCTAAGGTCACAGAATAAGAGCACCCCTGTTGAATGCTACTCAGTAGTCACTCAGCACTGAGGACACTGTCATGCCCTTTAACAAAAATTGTCACCAGTCAACAGAGAGCATCATAAAGTTCTGAGTCACAAAAGGCCTGACAAAGGCCAACGGCTGACAGTACTTCGCCTGATTGGAGGGAAAACCACGCTAAGATCTGCCCGACTCAGAGGTCTGCCTCACTGCCAGGATTCTCCTCCTCAGCATCTTAGAAGGAAGAGCCATCTAAGGAGGGTTCATTACATGAGTTTATCTCTCTCTTTTTTTCCTTCCTTCCTTCCTTCCTTCCTTCCTTCCTTCCTTCCTTCCTTCCTTCCTTTCTTTTGTTCTTTCATTCTTTCGTTCTTTTGTTCTTTCTTTCCTCCCTTCTTTCCTTCCTTCTTTCTTTTGGGCAGTACTGGCAATTGTATTTAGAGCCTTTGCAACAACCCCCAGCCCTCTTTATGTCTGAGACAAATTCTCACCAGGCTCTAATAATAATAACAATAAACAAACAAAATTGGCCTAAATGACGACCGTCACCAAATTCTCCAGTTCTCAGGTGACAACATGACTCCTTGTTTTCAAGCTGTGTCCCTGGACCAGGGGCCTCTGCCTGCCTCTGGAAGAAGCTGCTGGACCTGCAAAGCCCCAGACCCTCCCATACCTGCAGATGGGGAGTCTGTGTCTCAGCCAGTGACAGCGAGGTGCGGACCATGGTTGATCCAAGGACATGGTAAGAATTCAGCTGTATCTGTAGCCCTGCTGGGTGCCTTCCCCAGAGGGTTACAAGTCACCACGCTATGGTTAATGACCCGCATGCCCCTGCCTAAACAGCACAGTGAACGCTCCCTTAGCTGTGGAAACCACTTAGATGCCCGTCGACCAAAGAACGAGTTAAAAAATATGTGACATATATATACAAAGAGAGATAAAGCAGGCAGGCCACAGGCAGATGGGCCTTGGACCTGCAGCGTTAAGGGAAATAAGTCCCACTCGGGAGGTGCAACACTGCCCGGTGTCTCTTAGGTGAGAAACCTAAACTGTGAATAAAGAGTAAAATAAAGGAGACAAGGTAGGAAAGAGGGTGGAGGCTTTTTGGAGATGGGAAAAGAGATTGAAAATGATCAAGATATAGCAGATATAGATATAAACACAGACCTATACATTATATATACTCATTCCCTCAAAGGAATGTAGTAGATGGGAAATACACACCAATGAAATAAAATGGAAAGAGATTGCAAAAACAAACAGAATTTAGAAATTTAAGTCAGGCCCCCGCTTTGGGGTCCCTCCAGCCCCTGTAGTCCATAAACATACAAGGCAGGTAGGTGGCCATGGCCCTCAGCTCTTGGTATCTGAAGTAGGGAAACTGAGGACAGAGATGGCCAGGAGAGAAGCATCTGTGCCCCGATCCCCCACCCCAGCTGCAGGAGGGGAGCCCGGCTGCACAGAGAGGGGTGCACTGGTGAGCCCAGCGTGGGGAGGACAGGTCCTGATGGCCTTCTGAATTGGTGCTTCCTGAAGTCACCACAAGATCTAAAGTGGGTCACCCTGCCATCTGCAAATAATGGTAATTTAGCATCATCCTTTCCTTTCCTTCTTCCTTCTATTTCTCTCTCTTGTCTAATTCCTCCAGCTCACGTTTCCAGAGCTACATTGAATAGGAGTGTGACAGGGGACACCCATGTCTTGTTCCTGATTTTAGAGTGAAAGCTTTCACTGCCCACTTAGCATGATGTTGGCTGTTGGAGTGCTATACATGGCTTTTATCAGATTTAGGTGAAGACCATCTATTCCAGTTTTCTGTAGGGCTTGGGGATTAGACTTTGTCAAAAGCTTTTTCTGCATCTATTGAGATGGTCATGTAATTTTTGTCTTTGGCTCTGTTTATATGATGTATACATTTGTTGATTTGCATATGTTGAACCATTCCTGCATTGCTGGGATAAATTCTACTTAGTTATGGTGTATAATCCGATATTTTACACAAAAGACCCCCAAAAACTCCACCAAAAGACTTCTAGGTTTAATAACCAAATTTGGATGTATAGTTGGATACAAAATCAGCAGTCAAAAATCAATAGCAGGCTGGGATTTAGCTCAGCAGTAAAGCACCTCCCTGGCAAGTGTGAGGTTGTGAGTTCAATCCCCAATACCAAAAAAAAAAAAAGTATATAAATCCAAAAATCAATAGCTTTGCGGTACACAAACAGCAAATTCACAGAGAGAGAATGAAATACTTAGGAATCAACCTAACAAAGGAAGTAAAAGAGGATATCAGAAAATGGAAAGATATTCCTTGCTAATAGATAGGCAGAACCAAGGTTGTGAAAATGGCCATACTCCCAAAGTTGTTATACAGACTTAATGCAATCCCAATCAAAATACCTTTGGCATATCACACAGATGTAGAGAAATTATTCCTAAAATTCACTTGGAAACAAAAGACAGCTGGAAAAGCAAAAACAATTCTGAGCAGCAAAGGCAGGGCAGGAAGCATCACAATCCTTGACCTGAAATTATATTACAAAGCCACTGTGATAAAAACAGCATGGCATGGACAGACCTGAGGACCAGTGGAGCAGATTTTACAAGATGCAGACACAACTACAAAGACACGCAGCCAGATATTAAAAATGAATGTGGAACAGAGCCAAAGGTGCTACTGGTGACCAGAAATGTGAAACCAGACACACTCATGAGAGTTCACACTTTGACACGTGTGCATCTCAAGACAAAGAGATCAGAGCAGGGGGGACCAGCCTTTCCAAAACATCTTGCATGATAATACCAAATTAGTTTACAAGTTTTAACAAATAAAAACCTTGCTATAGACTTAGAAATTCTCCTAGTCCACATGGGAACACACTAAATATTTTGGGTTTTCATTCCTAGAACTCAGCACAGTTTTGACAAAAAATACTGTGATATCTCCTTGTCCTCTGATACCACTTTCTCTGGACCTGTTGTCTGGTTTTTGATTTTGGGACCCTATGAATGGCTCACACATTAAGGGGATGGTGACAGCCAGCCTGAGTACTCACAGTTTTACTCTATATGTCTACCATTTCCATATCAGATTACACAAACCTAAAAGTATATGAACAAAGAAGCAGTCACAGACATATGTGTATCACTAGAGACAGGCATGTTCATGTTTGTGCATGTGTGTGTGAGTGTCCCAAGACAAAAGACCAGCATGGGGCAGTGCAAGAGTCACACATGTGTACAGGAGAGAAACCTTCACCGCTTGCTGCAGCTCCAAAATCAAAGTTTAAAAGTCCCTCGTCCTGCAGGCTCTGGACAGTCTTGTTACTTTGCTTCCTTTTCCTTCAGGTTTTCTCTCCATGCTTTTGTTATTCCATGGAAATGGAGCAGATTAAGATGGGGAAAACTCCAGATACTGTAAGACTGCTTCATAAGCCACTGTGATAAAAACAGCATGGCTGCCTGCACTCCAGCCTCGCTAGGGACAGAAAATAAGTCTTGAGCTGGGAGCGGGGTCTGTCCAACGTTTTCTAATATGCTGCTTGCAGACTTACCGATGAGCTATCTGAGACCAGCCCCATGGCCTGAGGCTTTGGTTTGCCCCTCAGAGGAGCTACAGCTGTCAGACAAATGCAGGCAGTGTGGGGGGCTGCCATGGGGACCCCCACTTCCTGGGACACAGGGTGCCATTGGCATCTCCTCCCAGGGACTCTTCTGGCTCTCCGCATTCTGCTGCTCACGTGTGTCTTGTCTCTCAAGTGCTTCTCTGAAATACCCCGGGAGGGCTCACACGCACAGGCACTGCCGTGTGACCATGGCAACCTCACTCAGGGTGCATGTCACAGCCCTAAGCGTGCCTCCCACGCCTTTTACCTCAAGTGGAGACGAGACTCTAACAGGATCCCTTACGAGCTGAGAACCATCAGGTTTTCACCAGCCAAAGGAATGTGGCGTGTGGTTTGCTAATGACAGAAAAAGATAATTCTACCTAGTTCCCTGGCCGAGACATTTGGTCCCTAAGAAATGCAAAGCTGTGTGTGGCAGTGCGCACCTCCGGCTCCCACACTGAGGCCATAGCTGTGTCAGGAGGACAGCAAGATCAACCCAGCCTGGACAACGCAGTGACCCAGGGACACCTTGTCTCACAATGAAGTTGGGGGAGGGTGCCGAGGATTCAGCTCAGTGCGAGGTCTCTGTATTCAATCCCCAGGGACAAAAAATCCCTAACATATAATCGATATGATGAAACAGTCCATGTTAATAAAATTGATCTTAGGATGGTAATAATAGATGTACTTAAAAATATAGGACAATATCAGGTCCAAGAAGAAAGCTGTTGCTCTGCTGTTGGTGGAAAATGTCAGTTCAAGGTGCACGTTTTTTCCCCTAAAGTAGAAAATTCTGCAAGTTGGTTTAATTATTCCCTTTTCTGTCACTCAGGAAGCCTGTTATGGCTTATATTCCCCCAGAGACTCATGCGCTGCTAGGAGGAGATGGGGAGTGACTGGGTCATAAGTGTTGATACTGGATTGTGGGTGTGTGGTACTGGATTGTGGGTGTGTGGTACTGGATTGTGGGTGCTGATACTGGATCAGTCCACTGATGGGTTTGGCAGGGTTCCCCCTATGGATGGTGGAGTTAGTGGAGTATGTTTGCAGCCTGGACGGAATTCAAAGGTAAAGGAGAAGGAAATCTCACTGCCTCCTGTCTGCCTTATGCCTCTGTCTCCCCCATGCCTGTCTGCCACATCACCCTGGATTGAAGGCAGCTGACTATAACAGTAACTGAAACCTCTACAAGCTGTAACTAAAATAATCCTACTCTCCTTTCACTTGAGGACATCAGGCATTTTGTCCCATTAATGAGAAAGTAACTAAAACAGACCCACAACTGTATTTTTCTAATTATTTCCAAGAAAGTGAACAAAATAATTGAAGCAGTTTCTGTAAGATAAGGTCTGAACAGAGATTTAACCCTCAGCTGCCTTGATTTGACAAAAACAGCACTTTATGAACATGAATAATCTTCTAATAATCACAAGTATGTATTTCAAGTCTGTTTTGTACCACCTTTATAAATGAAATATAAATAAATCATCAATAACATCTTCCTGACCAATTCTGCATCTTACAAGATAGTTTCTAATCTTCATGGATAAGAAAACCACTGTATAGAATGCTAAGTCTCATCCAACTTGACAGTCAAGAAATCACTACTCAAACTTGAGTCTTTCTGACCTAGTTTCTAGAATTTTATACACTAAACTAAAAGTGGCTGTAATATTCCAAAAACTAAGGATACTATTCAGACTACCACCTGAATCAGCATGAAATTTTTATAAACTTCAAAATATATGAAGATGAAATACAAATTATTATAATTTTCAACCTGCACAGATAATTTTTCACTTTTCTATGTAGAGAGAGCCAGCCGCTACTGATATCAAACATGATAATTTGATTTAATTTTTGTCTTGAACTTGCAAACCACTGGCCAAAGACAACACTGCAAATGGGAGAGCACTGGGAAGCTGCTCTCAGACTGGTCCTTTGGCTACAATAAATATTCAATTTTTATGTATCAGTTCTTCATTCAAATTCTCAGTATATTCAACAAACTAGAGAAGTAGATCATTTGTAATATTTTACATTCAAGGGCTTGGAGAATGACGGAAAGACTGTCTGTGATAAACCTAGTAAGTTCTGTAGTCTGTGGATGGTGGTTGTTCATTCACTCTTTACCACAAGGAAAAAAAGGTTGTGTCGATTCTCACCTAGTGAGTTTTCTACCTTCTTGTGGAACCAAATAGGGAGATTCCTGTTCAGGTCCATGTGGAAGAGGATAACGAGAAATAGCAAGAATCAGCCCTGGAACCTGGCTTGCCACCAGAGTTCAACTGAAACTTGAAGGAGGAATCTATCAATAACCAGGAGAAAAAGAGACGTAGTAGTGACAGATGGGATGTGAGCTGGTCCTCAAACAGGATGCTCACACATGAAATAATATGCATCACGGGCTTTGAAAATATACAGGAGTGTAAATGCTGAGGCATGATCAGGAGCAGGAGGTGGCATAGCCACAGGTCAGTGTGGACACAGCCAGCCACAGCCAGACGCCAAGGGACAAGCACGCCTGGGTCCGTCACCCCATGAGTGGTGGAAGGACCACCATCAGGCACCTCCTGTGACTTCATGGCCATGGAGCTCACCTAGTTTACACCTCGAATCTGACGTGTAGCAGTGCACTAACAATTTGGGACGATGGTGTCCTCTGCTTTGTCACCAGACCCCCTTGTCTATGGGGAACTGTGGCCCGGTGTCTTCCGTTCACCAGAAAACTTCAGCAAGCATTGACCATGTGCCATTCTCTGGGCTTAGCATAGCAGAGTGCTGAAGACAGGAGACCAGAGTAAAAGTGGCAGCTTTAAGGTGGACTTACTGATGGCCTCACTTTGAAGGCGTTGCTGGAGAGGGAACAGATGGGGAACAAGCTCTGTTATGTCAGAGGCACCGTCCCAGGAGGAAGAAGCAGCAGGGGCATGAGCTGCACAGGGGCGGCTACCGGGCCTGGTGGGAGACACACGACAGAGGACAGAGTGGCCCAGAGAGCTGAGCGAGGGGCCACAGTCAGGGAGATGACAAGAGAAGGACAGAAGCATGGTGACACTGAGGTCACTGTGAAGTCTCTGGACGTCACAAGGAGTGAGGAACGGTTTAACTGGCAATTCAGTGGGTTCCATGCCGGGAAAAACTGGCACAGGGGCAAAGAGGAAGGTCATGCGATTATTACAATGTCCCACCCAGCCTAGAGACTGGACCGCACTGTAACAAGACAGTAAGGACCTAGGCCGAGACACAGCCACAGTCCAAGGATAAATGCAAGTAGGGGATTCGCTGGTAAGACTGACCATGGTGTAGGAAAGACAGAAAAGCAAAACGATCGCAAGATGTTTGGTTCCATGAAGTAGATTTCCTAACCAAGCAGAAGGAGGGCATTGGGTGGGGTCCTGGCTTGGAGTGAAAAAGTCACCAGGTGTCTCCCGCTCCTGGCACAGGTGGGTCACCCACTGTCGATGCAGGCGGAGATGACAACCGTGTGGCCAGGCACAATGCAGGCACTGAGTGTGGAGGCCCGGGCCGCTCTAGTGTGCGGAGTTAGAGGAATCATAACAGGCAGAGCACCCAGGAAACAGAGATGGAAAAGAAGAGATGAGTGCCATGGAGAGTAAGCCACAGGACTGTGCTGTCCTCGGAGCCAGTGCCAAGTACCGTGCCTGGCTCTGTTCACCGGAGCCAAGAAATAGAAATCCCCAGAGTGTCCACGCCAAAGACGAACCCTGCGATGTGTGGGAACATGGACTGAGCTGAGGACTCTGTGTGAGGTGAGAAAACCCAGAGAGAGACTACACAAGCACTCTCATGCGTGGAAGATACAGGTTTTGATCTTGGGGAAGTAGAAAGAAGAAAAGGGTTATGAGAGGCTGTGGAGAGATAGATCTGCAGGAGAGAGAGTCAGATCAGGAGGTGCCGAGCTCTAACCGGGCCGGAGACGGAGTCATACTGCCATCTGCACAGCAGGACGACTGTGCGTGGTCAGCACAGTACACTGCGTATGGGGTCTGGAATATTCTCAGCACAAAAGCACCGCACGTGTTTGAAGCCATAGACGTGAGCATCACACAGTGATTCAGAGACGGCACCAAGTGCACAGCTGTCACAGCACCACGCAGCAGCCCACGTCTGTGGGGAATGTTTATGTGCAAAAATAAATGAATGAAATTAAAAGAGCAAAATGGTACTAAGGACGCATGAACTTGCAAACATTGGGACCAATGTTTTAAAAACTCAAGAATGTCATATGCCATATCAAAAGAGTAACGGGCCACTGCCAGGTGCTCAGCAAACAATAAGAATTACATAATTAATTTGAGCATTCTTCTGAAAAACAAGAACCAATTTATTCTTGGAGAAAAGATCCATAATTAAATGTTAATAAATAAGAGCATCTCAGCTCCTACTTAATAAGCATTCATGAGACATGTAAGGGGGTCAAATTTTTTATGCTCTTGATGATATATTTCATTTTGACAGCGATGGTTTTAAAATCCAGGCTACGTCACCTGTTTCTGTGGATGTCAGATAATTATCAAGTTTGTTTTAAAATTTTTCATTAAAGTAACATAAAAAATTTAACAGGATGTATGCTTTCCAAATATAAAGGAAAATAAAATAAGTGAATATACATGGTAAGCAGACAGGAAAGAAATTAAAAAATGTAAAGAAAGCAAATGAAAGCACCAAGAAAGATAGAAGAAATGGTACCATGTGCATCCTTTTCTCTTTTAACACGACAGATGTGTTGTAAGAGGTTAAAAGTCCTGAAGAACAGGGCTACCATTAAAAGATATGTCAAAAGAGATTTAATGCTGTGGGCAAAACTGCCCACACTGAAGCAAGTATCAGATACTTTCCAAACACTACAGTGTTAATTTTGTAAAGTGAATAAATACACACACATTTACACCATAAAATTAAATTGCTCTCTTCCTCTGAATCATCAGATTTCAGGGGAAATCATTCCGTTTATTTTCCCATTTCTGTATTATTAAAATTTACCACAGTGAGCTTGAAAGAGATACTTTTAATACAGGAAATCCACGGCACTTCCGTGAAGCTCACCTTTTCTCTACCCTGAAAAGAATAAAATTCTACCCTCAACTGTTCACTACGATGATAATTCAGAACCGTGGCGTGAGCTGGGTTGTGAAATTACAGTGACCCGGATTATAAGTGAATATCTTAGTGTTCTTCACAGGGTCAGGGAGATAAACTGTGACTAGGAGCTGAGCAGACCCAGTGGAGGCAGCATGCAGCCTGCAGAGCTCTGGGCCGGCCTGGAGTCCTTTCAGTGATGAGCGGACAGCGTGTTACTCTGGTCCCACTGGCATCAATCAAGCTTCCGAAGAAGAAAATAAGATCAATAGCAGGAAATCCTCATGGTCAAAATCACACAGCAACACTGTCCAGGGCACCAAACTGGGGACTGGTCCGCAGCTCGTGGTCTGGGACAGCGGTGACCCTTACACAGGAAGTGAAGAAGCCAGCAAAATCGTGTTCGATAAGCAAATGAGCAGTGGCATGGGGCACCACGTGGACCCATTTAGAAAACTCAAGGATACTTCTCCTGTCTGTAAAACCCATTCCATCAGCTCCCACTCCACGTGGAGAGGGCGGCTGGTAGAGACGGCGTCACTTGCAGAGATTTCACGAAGAGAGTTACCGTAAATGAGGGAAGACGTGTCAAGGAGACCAGGCTGTTGCCTGAAATCTTCAGATCTCCTCAATCAAATTACTGAGCACTTGACAGCGATCAGTGGAAAGCTCTTCTGCTGTGTGTGGAGCAATAATGAGGCATAAACTCTCCACGAGAAAGGAAAGAACATTCAGAAGGGAATAGTGAATTTTAAAAAGCCCGAAAGCCATTGTTCATAAAGATCTTGGCAACACCACAAGCAACCCCCGGTCAAGTCGCTTTCCATCACTGACGCAGAGCCTGACAGAAGCGACGTGAAGGACAGGTTTCTAGGGCTGGGGGTTTCCAAGCCCTCAGCCCCAGCTCACTCGGCTCTGTCGTGTTGGACGTGTAGGAGCCCAATCCATCATGGTGAGGGGGCGTGTCGGAGACAAAGCTGTTCCCAGGTGGTGGGCAGAAAGCAGAGGAAGAGAGAGGAGACCTGAGTCCCCAAATCATCCCCAAATGCACACTTCCCATGAGCAGGCTCCCCAACCAGCCCACACCTCCAAAGACCCCGCCACTTCCCAGCTGTAACTCCGCCTGGTGCCCACGCCTCCTACATACGGCCTCATGCAGGAGGCTTAAGATCCAAATCCTAAGAGCTACCCTTTAAGAAAGCCTGTCTGTCCTTTCTCATGGTTCTTTTTGAGACGGGAATCTCATCAAACTGATGCAATCAGCCTGTTTCAGCCTCCCAGGGTGCTCGGACTGCAGGGCCGTGTCACTCTGCCCAAGAAGGCGCACTCACACGAATGGAGAGAGTTCGGGGTCAGTCGGTCATCAGCCAGACTCACAGGGTCTGAATGTACAGCCCAGGGCTGGCTGTTCTAGAGGGGTTAAGACATGATCTGCAGCTCCCCACAATCAGTACATTTCACTGTGTGATGCAAAGATGTACAAATCAAATTTTCAAGACACCGCTTGTAAAGCTTGCGTTTTGTGAAATAAGCACATTGCAAAAAGCTGTGTCTTGGGAAACTTCTGGGAGGGACAGGAGAGGTGGATGAAGCACCCGCCAAGCTGCCCTTCTCCACCCCAGTTCTCAGCGTCCCAGAGCCCCACACACGGGCCAAGGGCTCCCTCTTCTTGCTGGTTCCTTCCGGCCAATTGTTGCTCTAGACACTGGGCCAGCAGCATCGTTCTCAGTTTCCAACTGCAGGCTTCTGTCTGATAATTTCTTTAGACAAAGAGACAAACTGTGTATTATGAAAATGCCATCGCTTCAGAAGATTTGACCTTTTTACTTTCCTCTTTTATAAATTTTGCCTTAACATACAAGCCAGTGTAAATATACCTGCAAGACCCCAGCTGTTTAAACACATTTGAAATTTAATTTCAGAAACCTTCCAATATGTTTATGTTGCAAGGTGGAACCGTGAGAAAAACAGTGTCAGTCTCACCAATAAATCTTCACAGCCCTAGGGGCGCTGAGGACCAGTTCTGTTTCTAGTCGTCTCACCCTGGTTCAGATGAAGCAAGGCGGGAAGCAGAAGTGTTGCAGCTTGTCAGCGACACACCCGCTTCCTCTGGAGCTACAAGGTACAGAACAGCGTTACGCTTTTCTTGTTTCACTCTCTTTCTTCTCCACTGTAGCCACCTCTGCACTAGAATTATTTCTTTCAACATATATTCTAAAATGACTGCAACATCCTCTGAAGACAAAAGGACATAAGATTTGGAAAGGCACCTTCCCTGGTTCCCCACCTGCCTCTCTGTCTCTCTGTTGCTGGTAGGAACTGAATGATTACCACTCCAAGAAGAACCTGGGATAGATTAATTGGAAGGGCAGAGAATGTCGAAGGAACATGAACCATGTAAACGGAGAGGGGACACTGGCTCAGCAGAAAGGCAACTGCAGATACATTTGGAATAATAAAAATTATGTAGAGATAGATATAGATATAAATATATAGATACAGATATATTTTAAGCACCCTGGAGGGACCAGACTGTCCCGTCTCTTTATTGCACAGAGTTTGAGTGTCACTGAGCCCAGCCCCTTTCTGTGCATGGTTGTGGACAAAAGAAGGCCAGATAGAAAGCAGAATATAACCCCTGCCCATCCCACAGGGTGCCTTCTACCTGTGCTAACTTCAGATCTCAAGAGGGAAACGAAACCCTGAGATGTTGTCTAAATTTTTCCTTCCTTACTTTCCAACTGAAATGGGGTTTTCTATCCCACGTCTAAAAGACAACATGAGGTTTCACCTTGACTACTGGAATCCTGGTGCATGGGATCAGATATATGAGTTTATAAGCAAACTGAATTTTCCTCGCTCTGTGTGTGTGTGTGTGTGTGTGTTTAAAAATAAATTCTTTTCTGGAATTCTTACTTCTTTTTTAAATTTTATTTTACAGAGAATAAAACAAAGGAGGACAGAACGATGCAGATCAGAACAGAACAATACAAGCAACACAGCACTTCACAATAAGACAATTGGATATCAACAGTAGCCACCATAATATCTCTTTCTTTGAAATAGTTGAGCATAGCTTCACAAACAATAATATCAAATGTAACAAAATAGAATAAAAGCATTTAAGAGAATGAAACTATTACAAGGCATTCTGAACCAAATAACAGAAAATGGACAAAGGCTACCATAATATATCATTTTCCATAAAAAATTTGTTTATACTATCATACATATGAAAATCCAGTAAGACACAACATGATAGAACCAATGGAAATAGAAGAACAAAAGCATGGTCAGAGTCCAAAGCAAGATGATACTAAATCAGCAATGGCTGCCACAATGTCTTGTTTTCTTCAAAGTAGCTGTTCATACCATCACACACAATAAGGTCAAACAAAACAGAATAAAATCATTCCAACCAATGAATGAAAATATTACAAGTCTTCAAAGCAATATAATGGGAACCATGATTACTATAGAATCTTATGTACTCTTACCTTTTCTTACACTAGGGAGACTACACTGTATTTATACATGTGAGTTTGATTTATTTCATTTATGAGTATGGTCTCAAGTTGCATCCATTTATTTATAAATATCTCACTGTGATCATTTTTTATAGCTGAGTAGTACTCCATTGTATAAAAGTACTACAATTTTTTTATCCATTCCTCAGTTGATCGGCACTTAGGTTGTTTCCAAGATCTGGCTATCACAAATTGTGCTGCTATAAACATGGGTGCACATATATCACTGTGGTATGATGTTTTCTGTTCTTCTGAGAATATGCCCAGAAATGGAATAGCTGGGTCAAATGGGACCTCCAATCCCAGCTTTTTGAGGAATCTCCAGACTGACCTCCACAGTGGTTGCACCAGTCTACACTCCCACCAACAGTGCAGAAGAGTTCCTTTTTCCCCACAGCCTCTCCAGCATTTGTTGTTGGTAGTTTTGTTGATTCTGGCCATTCTTTCTGGAGTGAGATGGAATCTCAGTGTGGTTTTAATTTGCATTTATCTAATGACTAATGATGATGAACATTTTTTCATATATTTATTTGTCATTCATATTTCTGCCAGAGTCCAGCTGCGGCAGAGCTCAGGGGTCCCAAAGGTGGTCAGGGAGTCGGCGAGTGAGAGACAGAAGACACTGCACACCAGTCTGTGAGTGAATCTGAATCTAATTTATTTTTTAGAAGCTGGAATATATATTTGCTAACTTTTGGCAGCAACCCAAACCCCAAGCAGGAAGCGTCCCAGGCTTAGGGCCAGGCAAGGACAATCTTAAACAATATGTGTTAATCAACTTTTTTTACCTTTGTAACATTTTACTCTTGTTACTTAATTATCTTGGAAAATGTAAGCCGATGCACCTGGATGCCCACAGGAGGGAGAGATGGAGTGGCAGCTGTGAAGCTATCATGCCGCTCCCTACATTTTTTCCCTTATCACTTATGGGAGTATGGCAGGCCCTGTGAGAATAGTGCCTGTCTTAGGTCAAGGACTCTTCATATGAACCCAACCAGGCCTTACCTGTCATGGGCCTGCAGGACAGCAATTGGTCCTGTGCCTGCCTTAGGCGGCCGGTGGCGTAACATATGTGTCCTAGTTGCCCATCTCTGGCTGCCTGTAGGACAGCGCCTGTCTTAGGTCAAGGACTCTTCATATGAACCCAACCAGGCCTTACCCATCATGGGCCTGCAGGACAGCAATTGGTCCTGTGCCTGTCTTAGGCGGCCGGTGGCGTAACATATGTGTCCTAGTTGCCCATCTCTGGCTGCCTGTCCAGTGTCTCAGGGCAGTTGTCTCACAGGAATTTTGTAAATCCTCCTCCATGAGCTCTTTCATTTAAAGCTTTTGTATAAACTCTC